>BQNB010013766.1:0-76500 GCA_026074375.1 Tanacetum coccineum
ATTCAGTATATATAGCCGAATAACCCTAACCGGTAACACAAGATAAACACGAGGACCTGACGTGATAAATACGAAGACATGATAAATATTCATAAACAATGACACTTTTCAAATACGACACACATATCCTAACACATATTCTAAACATAATAAACTATAACACTTATCATAATCCAAGGGCGTAACAATCTTCATTCGTTCGAAACCACCTTGTCCTCAAGGTGTTGGCTAATACAAATCTTGATTCCGAGATCTCATGTTTTGAGCTGTATATTTGCCTCTTGCAGATCATACTCAAAGCCAAAATATGCTTACACAAATACTATCACAACTGTCCGGCAATGATTTCAAGTATTCTTTCATAGTATGTAGCTTCATTACTTTGATTGAA
Source organism: Tanacetum coccineum (assembly GCA_026074375.1). NCBI lineage: Eukaryota > Viridiplantae > Streptophyta > Magnoliopsida > Asterales > Asteraceae > Tanacetum > Tanacetum coccineum. The sequence goes on from BQNB010013766.1 coordinate 392, forward strand.
AATCAACCCAACTTGCTTTGATAGCTTCCACCTTGTTCGGCTTATGGCGAGTCGTTTTCTCAAGATCTTGAACCTTTACCCTTGTGTTTAGGTCGTTTGGTTTGGCGATGGATGTGGTGGACTGTTCTTCCTCTAAACGGGCCTCGGTGACACGGGCTAAGGAGAAGGCTTCTCCTAAAGTTGTAGGCCTTGCTCTCAACAGTTCTATTTGTAACGCCACTTTAAGTTCGAATATATAAAACGATTAAAGATTCCCGTTACTCGATTTATAAGCATCTCAAACTCATTATGGTATTCGGCCACCGTACCCATTTGCAAGAGCTTATATAGTGCGTCTTCCGTGTCCCGATCGTTGCCTCCTGATGCCATGAACAATACTCCGCGAACAATAACTCAAGGAACAGTAAAACAAATTACTAACTTTCGTTGAATCCTTGGTGAATAATACCTCGTGAACAATATTTTATTTTTAAATATTTTTTTGGAACCCTAAATCGGAAGCTCTCTCAACGAGGACTCTTAATGAAAGCACCAATTGATACGACCCTTGCGGATAGTATCAGGATAGGGCACCCCTTCAAACGTGATGCGAGCTCCTAAGAAGAAAGAGAGAAAAGCACATATATATTTATTTGGCCAAAACTTAACTGATTTCATTCATAAAACATTCAGTATATATAGCTGAATAACCCTAAGTGGTAACACAAGATAAACACAAGGACCTAACCTGATAAATACGAAGACATGATAAATATTCATAAACAATGACAATTTTCTAATACAACACACATACACTAAACATAATAAACTATGACACTTATCTTAAACTAAGGGTGTAACAAATGGGTGAAGATCTATTAATGCATAAATTAAAATAAGGAGTGGTGATAAATGAGTAATCATACGATTTGAATTAAATACAACGATTTAAATTAGATGCGTTTCTATTCATTTAGATGCACCTATCGAGTTTCGAAAGTTATTTTAAATTGGAATGTGGTGGAAAATGATTTTATGTTTGAGCCACATTTAGAGAAATAAAATAAAAATAATTCATGAAATCCATCTAAGTAAAAGCTAGAAGACACGTTGTTATTCATCTAAGATAATATGAATGCATCTAATTTAGATTGATGCATTTTAAATATGCCATTATTGTTACATTTTATCATTCTCATTTTAATATTACCCATTTGATCGGACATAATGCATAGTTGAGTTTTGTTGGTTTTTATCTCACATATCTCATGTGTTTTGGACATACTGCATAGTTGAGTTTTGTTGGTTTTTATCTCACATATCTCATGTGATTGTGAGTGGTTTGTATATTTATGTGTTGAGGGGTTATAGGCCATTTATTTTTTCGTCTGCTGTATGGCTTGTGGACCATATGTCCATCCATATTGTCATGTTGTAATCTCTTAGTTTTCTTTATCAATCACACTTTTGTTTTTCAAAAAAAATTACATTAACCCTTTAATTTAAGACGTGTTAAGTTTTAGCTAACTTGTTTTAAACAAACTTAATCTATTCCATTACGGCTGTAAACGAACCGGATGAACACAAACGAAGCCTTTTTCATGTTCGTTCATTTAATTTTAACCGGATAAATAAACGGACACGAACACTTAAACGGGCGAATTTTATTGTTCATGTTCGTTTATTAAGAAAATGAGTAATTCATGTTCATTTATGTTTGTTCATTAAGAAACTAAACGAACCTTAAACGAACATAAACGATATAGATGAACGTAGAAAAAAACATAAAATATTATCAAATTATGCATAATATTATGTTTTATAAGTGTTGTTTTATTAAAACATACTAGATTTAAAAGTAAACAATTAAAAGATATGATATACGAACATAAACATATAAATGAACATAAACAAACGTTAAAAAATGTCTAATCGGACGTTCGCGAACATAAACGAACGAACGTGACTTGTGTTCATGTTCGTTCATTTAACTAAACGAACGTAAAATACTGTTCATGTTCGTTCATTTAATAAATAAACAAACTTTTTACCGAGCGGTTCATGAAATGTTCACTGAACGTTGAGTTCGTTTACAGCCCTATATTTCATTAACCCTTTAGTTTAAAACATGTTATAGTTTAGCTAACTTATTTTAGATTTATGACACTACCACACATTTGGGTATCAAGACCCCTTTATGGAGACCCTTTTTAAAAAGAAAGAAAGTATTATTGAGACCCGTTCAAAGGTTGAAATCCGGTTTAGAAGCAAAATTAAAAAGAAGTCCGGTTATTTTTTAGAATCCCGGTCCATCTTTACAAATATAGAGACCTATCTTGTTGAGAGAACCCGGTTTCTATAAAGAATTGATTCCAGACAGGTTTTTATGAATCAACCGATTTTCATTTCACTAAAATCTTGAACATCAAACTTTTCCCTCCATTTATGAAATGAAATTTTTGAACACCATTCTTTTTCCCCCTGTTTATTAAATTAAAATTTTTGAACACCATTCTTTTTCCCTCCATTTATGAAATGAAAATTTTGAACTTATACTTCTCCCTCTCTTTATCTTCATCCTAAAAAAACCCTAAAACACACACTGCCAGCTGATGGTTTTGAAAGCCTCCCCAATTAAGAGTTTAAGTGAGCTAAAACCAATATTTTTCTGTAAATAGAGTTTGTATTTTCAAATAATTGGCTACTTGTTTATTATATGATGTCGTTTTTATATCTTTTCTTTGTGAAATTCTAATTAGTTCGTTTTACAAGTTAATGTTTGGGGTAATCCGAGTTGCCCACCAGGTGTTTGATGAAAGTTTTAAGAGAATTGGTGTCAAAATTTATTGCGCACCATGTGTTTGATGAAAGTTCTAAGAGAACTGATAACACTTGGAACATATTTTAGTTGATTTACTAAACCATGCTCAGTAAGTTGGATGAAATTGGTAATTATAACTTGTTTTTGCTTTGTTTGGGATAAAAAATTATGTATTGTTATACGATGCTTGATACTATTTTGTTGTGCTTTTAAGTTGATAAGGATGCAATTATGCAGTCGTTTATGGTTACGGTATAAAAATATTAACTCTTTGCTTTTAATGTGTTTCTAGATGTTAAAGTATATCAGTTTGTGAAGGCTGAAGATATGTTGTACATGATTAGTGTTCAGGTATGTGTCATACTCTCATTATTATAGAACTTGTGCTACAATGGAGGCACTTATTTAGATCACGTTTCAAAAAACCTTATCGTTAAATTGAATGGTATGTATAATGTTTATAAGCTAAGTAATCTAAATAAGTAAATATCGTGTTTAATAAGTTATGAACACAATTCTTATAACTTAGTAGAATAACGTAAGTGAACAAAAACACCTTATTAGTATGTATTGATGCATATGTATTTAGATGCTAAATGGATTTGTTATAATATTGTTTTGCTTCTTTCAAAGTTTCCATTTTTGCTTATAATAATAGCTCGGATAATTATTATGTAGTTTGAAAGAAATGTTTTGCTTTAGATGGTGACGTGTTTGCTAAATATAAATGTGAATGTTTAGCATTGTTATGTTTTCATTTGTATTACAGATTTTTGTATATATATATTCTTGCTGTATTTGATTTGTATGATTATCTCATTTGATAGGATCTAGTTATGAGACTTGAACTTGCGAGGACGCTTGAAGATAGTGATGACCGAAGCATTGTTACTTGTGGTGCTGATGGATAGGTTTTATCCTTTTGTGTTATATCTATACAACGGCAGTTAATGGAAATGATATGATTGATATGCCTTAACAAGACGAATATGAAATTGCCAGTGTATTATCCTTTCGCATTATATCTATTCAATTGAAGATGCTATTTTGGATTCATATCTTAGATTCTTTGGCGATTTATTATCATACGAATAACAAAAATGTAACAGGAAAATGTATTTGATTGTAGGTGTGGCATGCGAGTATGCGACTATCTTAGAATGTGGAAAGGTGGAGACGAAATTGCTTGCAAGACATAACAGAATAGCATAGCAGTATGCGAATATCTTAGAATGTGGAAAGGTGGAGACGAAATTGTTCTAGCTAAAAGCTTACACATTTGGTTGGTTGGAGCATTTGGTATTTACAAATGTTGGTTGCTTAACAGGCATGTATTACTTTTGTTATTAATGATGTTTTGAGTTGACTTGAACTCAATATTACTTGAGTTACTCGAAATGCATTATTCGTAGGGGCTCTTCGCGATTGCTTGTTGAAAAAGCTAATGATTTTGATAAGCAATATGAAACATCAAAATTTTTATTTTTTTAAAATGTTAAACTAAGCATGGAGACCGGTTTTAAATCTTGAAATGGGTATAGATTAGGTTTTTGAGACACGTTTTTAAGATGATAACACGTCTCCATTTTATTTTAGAGGTATGTTTTAATCATAAAACCGGTTTCAAAAACATGATTGAGACCAGTTTAGAAACCGATCTCTATTTGATTTCACATGGAGAGCCCCCCTCAGACCATACCAAAAACCGGTCTCGATTTGCTTGAGAACGGGTCTCTAAACTACTTTTTGTAGTAGTGTGAGCTTGTCAAACAATTGAAAAGGCAATAAAAAACTTCCCCCCTGCAAACTTATAGATCTTAAATCATAAGCTTGCAAGAGCAGAAAATCGTTATTGACTTTTAAAGAATTCAACAAGCATATTATGAAATGAGAAATGCTACATCCACATAAATTTTACATAAACAAATTTACATAATGATGTGTCAATCAATTATCGGTGGTGAAAATAAGAAAGAAAAATACACTAAAACATAATTGGTCAATTATATTTGTCACATCATTATGTGGGAGTTTGTTTGTAAATTTTATGTGGTTGTAGCATTTCTCGAATGAAACATATCCTTGCATTTTATCATCACCTCTCACAAGCAACTTTCCTTCACATTACGATGTGGGATGTTGAAAAAAGTCAAGAGTCGAATTTGTCATTCTGTATGCTATAATGTTTTACTATTACTAATTAACGTATTCCAAATAAGTTAGCCATCTAATGACGTATATTGTAGAGTACCTTCTTACTAGTGCTTTAGTTGCAACTTGAAATTAGTAATAGAACTTGGTGATCAATACTAAAGTTGTACATTTTGTAAAGATTAACATACTCATAATTCAAAACACCTTTGTTGTTGCCAAGATAACTAAAAATAAGTATTACTTCCAAGAAGACCGTAAAAATCTTGTACCTTGATGAAACGATTTGGTTTCAACTAGTTTCATTATAATCAAATTCGCATTCACATGTTTAATATGTTTTGAAAGACATGGTGATAAGTATATAAATATGTCCTTTTCGTGTTTGTGGTCATTAAGAATCTTTTGTACTACATCATAAGCTCCATTAAGCTAGCCACTTAAGTTCTAGACTTTATGCAAAAGTCGCAAGAAAATTGCTCGCAATAGATTTCCTCGAAAACCCTTCCATGTTCACGTGTTGTTCATGTAAGTTCCAAGCATCGTTGAGCTTATGCTTATCAAGCATTAATTCACTAATTCCTCCCTTAGCTTATCCTAACTTGCACAAAGGTTGTACTTGCCACATATGAAAAAGATTTCCGTTGATGGACTTCAACCCTTCGATGAAATTCCAAGTTCTCACAATAATGACGTCTTGGTACTCTGGCAACATTATTACCGTTGTAATAAGATTAATCTACAATCTAATAACTATACATCCAATAACCACCATCCGTTGTAATAAGATAAGCTTAATCCTTGCACATACAACTTTAGAATTAACAGTGAATTAGGGAAAGAAATATCAATTATAAAAGTATACTTATTAAAGAAAGACGAGCATTGTTCTAATTAGCTAATAGTTTATGAGACCTTTTGTTAAACATTGTGTTAATTTCATATTTTTTAGAATACTTCTAGATGAATTTAAGTCAATGATGAGTCTAAACACTGTGTTAAACATTGTGCTCCGGTCTTTGTTAGAACACCATTTTCTGTAAGTGTCTATTTGCCAGCAAACCACGGTCCTTATTTATCCTACCAAGAACCATAAAAACGACATTGTCCCACTTAAACTTAGATGACACCAACCATTCCAAAAGAAGAGTGTTCCACCCATCACGATGTCGTTTGGGAATGGTCCGGTTTAACATCAAAACAACGTCGTTTTTGAACCCTTAAAACGTTTTCGTTTGCTTTGCTATTGTATATAAGGGTAATTAATAGGTTAATGTAATAAAATTATAACAAACTTTAAAGTTTGTTCAATTTTAGTAACTAAACTATATCCATCTTATGTTTATAAGTAATTTAAAATAATTTTTACATACCATTATATATAGATGTATTAGAGTTAGCTATTGACGGTATGTCACTCCGCTTGGCCAGTCCACTTAATTTTCTCAGGTCGACGTCATGTTCTTGCTCGTAAACCACTTGGGAAAAGGATTGTGGGTGTAGGAGACCAACCCGGACGACTTTCCATTTCGTTGCAACCAACCAATCTCCTCTTAACGTACCCTTACGACACCTACACAATGCCAAGATTAGTAGTTATGAAGCAACAATAATAGTCATATCAGCTCATTTATCATCATGTATAAGCATTAATCCCATCGTTAACAAGATCATTTACTTGAACATCATAATAAACACACAAACATGAAACATAAAACTTCATATTAATCAATTCTCATCAACACATGCAAACTTAAAATCACCTTAAGCATGCACACCTTAGCTACTGCGACCACCCATTGCCACACAAACTTTGAATAAAAAACCCACCAAGCCGCGACCAACTTAACTCATAACTCCAAATAACCATTCGATACTCAACTCGTGAAGTACAAGCACCATCCATTTTTTATACACGATCACTGACTTTTGGAAAAAAAGAGCTTTGAGTAATTATATAGCTGGTAGATCCACAATCAATGGGGCCTTTGATAATATGCGCTAGACACGCATATATGTCTAACTTGAACCTATCATTGCTGAAAACTCAAATACACCACCAGCGTACCGCAAATTGCATAAAATCAATTCGGTTTTGACTTTAAACATCCCACATCGCATTGTGAAAGAAAATAGATTGTTGAATGTACTTATAAATAAGGAGGGAAGGATACATATCAAAGTAGGCATGTTGAATTCATCAAAAGCCTTCTGTGAAATCTTTTTGCTTGTAAGCTTACGATTTCTGTTTTGTAAGTTTGTTTTTTGTATTATTCTACAAGCTTAGAATTTTATACATAAAGTTTGTGTTTATATTCTTTTAAAAACTTACAATTTATGCAAAGTTAGCTAAACCTTGTCATGCCAAAAACTTAAATGGTTAATGTCATAGAAATAACTACATATATTTTTTAACGGCGGCTTGTTAAAAAAAAGCTAGAAACATCAAGAAACAATTACAAAGAAACAATAGAAGCAAAAGGATTATAAATCCAACTAAACTTATACTTAGAATTTCTAGATGAAATCCAAAAAACAACTGAGAAACAATGAAATCCTATAAAATCGCCTTCTTAGGGGGAGGCATTGAGAAGATGTTTTTAATCTCAGCAATTGATTGATTTCTTTTTGATGAGAATGAGTCCCCTACTATAAAAATTATTTGTATTCAAAATAACTTTCCTAAAAAAATTTATTATTGTTTTTGACATTAACTATTTAAATATATGACATTGTCAATTGTAGCTTATCTTTATAGAAAACTATAACCTTGTAAAATATTATAAAAACTAATTTTATACTTAAAATTGTAAAAGCCTGCCAAATAATATAAAAGCCAACCACAACATCTCATGCTTGCAAAGTTATAAAACGCCAATGATAAGCTTGCAAGCATCAAAAGTTGAGATAGGTTTGCATTAGACATGCTACTTTTAACCGTACATTTCCTTCTTTTTTATAAGCAACTTCTGCAAGCTACTTTCCTTTCCCAAAGCGATGTGGGATGTTCAAAAATTACACATATACGAGTTATATTGGTTGTTATGCGATGAAAGGTGCTCAACAACCGCAGCCATGACGTTTAAGTTAGACATATAAGAGTGTCAAAAGTTATCGAAGGCCTCGTTGGTTGAGGGTTTATTAGCTCATATAGTTATTCGAACTGTACTTCACGAGTTGATTATGGAATGGTTGAAGACTTGGAGTTATGAATTATGTTGGTCGTGGAGAGGTGTTGAAGGCGCGACTTCGTGGGTTTTCTTTTCAAGGATTGTGTGGTAACAGGTTGTCGCGGTAAGTAGCTAAGATGTGCAAATTTAAGGTGTATTTAAGTTTGTAGGTGTTGGGGAAAATTGTTAATATGAAGTGCTTTTTTACATGTACGTGTGATATTCAAGTTTGTGATTTTGTTTACTTTTTAGACTAACGATGAGATTGATGTTGATCCCATGATGATAATTGAGCGGGAAAATTCCCAAAAAGGTCCGAGTTCAAGGGTGCTAGTCACCTTCTCTCCCAAAAAACATTTTTAAGCCAAAAGGGTCCAGGGCGACTGTGCGTTGGGGCAACCTCACCACAACACGCCATGTGTCCATATTTGTAATGTATAAATATTTTGGGCAACTGGTACTATTAGGGCGACATGTACTAGGGCGACTGGTTTTTTTGTCATTTTACATTTGTAAAAAGGAGTGACAAAAAGTACATCCGTCATAGGACGACATTTACTTAAGGGCAACCAAACTAGGGAAACTATTACTTACATATATTTTTTACATTTATACAAATAAAAATATTACTTATACCAAAAAATTATACTAATACCTACAATATACTCCCCCACTTTATTTCCCACCTTCTCTCCCACACAAAAACCTCTCCATCAACCCGCCCCCTATTTTCCCCTGTTTCATTAAAATCCGTATTTTCTTCAAAACGATATTTGCATTTCCTTGTAATCATATTATATGAAACTAATCAAACACATATCAGTCATTTGTTGGAGCAGATGTGGTGCATGCCGGTAAGTTTCAAATATATTGATTATATTTATAGTTTACAAAATCTTGTTTGTGTTTTCACTTGTTTCTTGTTATTAGTAATTTAAGTTGTAGTTTCAACCTAAGTTATAATGGTTTATTTGATGAATGGTTAATGAGCGGATATGATGTTCAAAAGAATAAGTTAGTCAATACCATGGTGTTAGTGACTTGAATCCAAAAACATAAACTGATGCCTCTGTTAAATTTTATAATTTTTGATTTTATAAGTTTATGAGTTTAATTGTAGTTGGACACCATTTAAGTGTAGTCTGTTCACTCTTGTTTTTTTAGTTATAAACTTAAATTATGAGTATTTTGGTTTACTATGTTCAGAACCTCTGTTATTGAACCTGATTGTTGTTTATATTGTTCCAGGATTATGTATGTAAAATCATCATTAGGAGTAAATTGAATTATTTCTGGTTTATTAAGCAAAAGTTAGATGTGAAGCGTCGTATTTTGTTTCGGAGTACATGTTTTGGACCTTGATTCGATTTAATGTTGTTTGACCATGAACCACTACTAATAGATTATATGCTATGAAGATAGCATAAAGTTGATGATTAGCATCATGATATGCCCTTGATTTATTATATGGAAGGTCATAAACTACATTTTGGTCGTCGAGAGTTTTCTCTTATCACCGGTTATCGTTTTGAAACTGTAAATTTTGACTTACATAGTTCTAGTGAGCTAAAGTTTCGGAATAGGGTATTCCCCTAATAAGATAGGTTTTAGTATTACAAACTTAGATATTATTGGAGTTATTAAGGATGAGGAGATTTTTGGCAAGCATACGTCTTTGCCTTTTGTTAGCTCTAGAGGTAATATTTATGCGACGTTTGTTGACATTCAATATGGATGATACCTTGTTCAGTTTGGTTGAAAATATTGAAGCCTGGAATTCATTTCCTTGGGGAGCATTTGTGGTGTCATTTGAACGATGAAATTAAGAATTTAAAAGAAAGGCATGGTGACGAGTACTATTACGGGTTGTTTAAAGATCGTAACTATGTTCCCACATATACGTTGTCTGGCTTTGTGTTTGCTTTCCATGTTAGAAATTTTGTTTTAAATTGATTCAATTTAATTTATGTTGACTTACATTTGATATTATATTTAGATTTGGATTCTAGAGACATTTGAAAGATGTGAAAGTTGGTGGATTAAAGACCCAAAATACCAAGAGCACTCGGTTGGTCGAAGAAGTTGTTATTTACAAGATCAGATTATCCTTTCCTTTTTGCAAAGGTTAATGCTAAACTTTCAAAATTTTATTATTAGTAGTTTATTACATATTTGTTTATTACAACTCACCAATTATCTCTATAATATCTTTAGGAATCAAGGTCAACATCAGATCTTCGACCTACTATAGCTGAGTATCAATCTTCGTGGTGGATAAATAATAACTTATATTTTCAAGAATTCGTTCCTAGGGCTCCTCCTATCAAAGAACATCATGGTCTTTTTGAAACATATCTTTCAAAGTTGGAGAAAGCACGTAAACATGGGAAAACAGGTTTCATGGTTTCATCGATTGGAGGAACAAATGATAATAGTGTCAGGAAAAAATGGCTTAACGATCTTGTGATTATGGAGTTAAATTTTTGTCTTTTCAAATTGGAAACTATTATTCAGGTTATGTTTTATTTCGAGTATATATAATATAATACTTTTGCATTTATTTGTATTTTTTTATTTGAGTATAGATATCAATTTTAAAATCCTTTCACATGAAAGAAGTGACAGACAGGCTAAGCTGAAGTTTACTGATGAATTCTTAAGTATGACATCTGACTTATACGATTCACTTAATATCATGTTTGCTGATTTGATCAAACTGGCTAATCCCGATGAAGATATTGGTCAGGTAATGTTGTTAAATGTCAATATCAAGTTATTGTTTAGGATCACTTACCTTGACTTATTATATTTCTGCATTATAGGATTATCTTCGAGAAGAGGAATTGAGATTGTGTTTGGAAGGTAAAGAAAAAATGCGTTGTGAACATCAAAAATTAATTGTTGAGGAGAATAGGAATAGGTTGGATGAGTCAAAAAGGTTGAGGTTTGAAGAAGAGAATATGTTACAGTTGGAGCAACAGAAGAAAAATAAACGAAAGGAGCTTATGAATTCAAATCATTGTAAAAATTTATTGTCTAAGTTAGCACCTGTGAAGAGGATTCAGCTTTGTTCATCTTCAGAAATGATACAGCCCAAAGTTAGTTGGGTTAAGAACAAAAAATACCGTCAAAAAGTTTATGATCCATGCACCACCGAGTTTCTAAAAACTGTTAAACCATGGGTTGAGGTATCAAACGTTTGCTACTAATATACAAATCAATATTAGATGTTACAATGTGATTTAACTAACAAACTTAATATGTATTTATAGGATACTTCGCGAGTATTACAGTCTATGGACACAATTTGGTTGAGTGATGATATTGAACGTTTTCTTAGGCAATCAGGGCGGATTAAATGTAAATTTCATGGAACGATGATTATATTGTAGATAGGAATTTCTGGCTTAATTTGGTTTGCTTAGACCCTGCAAGGTAAGATTGTCTGACTGGAGAGGTAAGTATATATTGAACAACTATAAATATAATTTATAATTGTAAAGTTGCTGTTTTCGCTTTATTTAGCCATTTATTTGTATCTTTAAATGAACACCACATAGACTTGTGGGTGGACTATATGTGGCATGTCAGACCCGAGAATTCTAATTGGGCTATGGTTAGTTGCTACTTTGTTCAGCTCCTATTGCAAAATGGCATGCCCTTATTTTATGCTAATGGGGAGAGGTATACCACTACATGGAGCGAGGTTGATCAGGTAAACATCTACCCTAAATAAATACCTATAATGCACGATTAAACATAAACACCTACCTTTAGAAGCAGCTGATAAACTAAAGCATTATGTAGGTATTTATTCCAATTAATGAAACGGGCGAACATTGGTGTCTTGCCCAGTTTCATATTATGTCTGGAGAGGTGACATTTTATGATACCGGGCATACATATGACTATGACTATCGCGATTAGTATGTTCGGATTAGGCATTGTTTATAGGTAAGTCACAACCCTTTTAACATTTATATGAAAATATTTTTATATGTTTACTTAAGGTTACAAAAAATTTAATAACAGAGTATAAAGTGTTTAGGAGAAAAAATATTATACGCTTATGTGGAACCAATCCAGTTTAAACTTTCACTGTTATAATCAATATGAATGCTTGTTGAGTAAACTTTACCGAAGTATACAAGTAGACCAAATACATGTTGCATAAAGTTTGAGGGTATGTATACAAAGTTACCAATAATCACAACAAAATTAAGCTTACTATACAATTAATCAGTTCAATATGTTTAAGCTTGAATATGCATCATGTATGTTAGTTAATCAATCACAATTAGCATAAAATCCAAGAACTAACTGAGTACAAGAGTTATATGCATGCAATTTTGTAACCAGCTTTAGATTAATTAGCTTGGATAGTAACTTAATTCCCATAATAGCATTGATTTTTGTTCTTTAAATGGTTTGACCCAAAGAAATGACCTACCTAAAAGCTTTCTCCACTACTAATCACATTAAATTCGACTGTTCTTTACATCTAGTAAGACAAGATCTCACTATTCACCTCTTGTACTTTTAAGTTTTGCATTTTTTTTGTTTGATTATTTTTCTTTTTCCTATATATTTGCTCATCACCTTGCCCTTTTCCATACCACATTCCAGTTAGATAGATTTTATTGACTCAAACTTCCTTCCACTACAATGTCTCATCTATCTCAACTAGCATTCGATGCAAAATCGAACCAACTCACAAACATTGTGACTTTGTTGTTTAATAATGACAATCAAAAAGACTTTCAGTTGGTTAGGGATACATATGTATCTTGCCAACACTTGATGGTTCGATGCGAGGAGAGGCATGAGGAAATACTTGAGCTACAAAATTTAGTTGGGTCCACTGTTGTTGCAGAATATGTAAGGTTGCTTTAGAAGTTTCAGCAAGATTACTTGGAGTCATCTAGGGGCATGATGAGGCTTATCTGTGAGACACAGTTTAAGGTCCTTAAGAAGCTCTCTTTCATTGCTTTGTTGCGCAGACAATGATTCAGTCATGTTCTATTTTGTGCTCCCTCTTCTGTCAACGTTTGCTTTTGTGTTCTAGTTGTTAGGGTGTGGTAGTTGTCTGTTTAGTTTCTTTTGTCATGGGAATCATCCTGTAGATGTCATGTTATGGTGGTGTTATCTTTTGTTAAGTATGAAGGCATGTGTGTTCCATCAGGCTATTAGTTAATGAAGTTATCCTTGTCTATGCATATTGTTATTCGTTTGTGTTAACACTATTATTGAAAACATACATATAAAACACAATCAAGTTGTATCATATTAATTAAAAACAAACATTAAACTATATGAAACAACATCTAAGTATCTGAGATCTTAAAAATAAAAAATTAATTTTCAAAATTTAATTCACATGTTAATTTTTCTAAATTTTTCTTAATTTTTCATCAGGTCCAGCTTCCCGTTGTGCTAGAACGTGCAAATATTTTTCAAAAGAATGGAATTGATCCAAGCAAGTATACCATTACGTTTAGGCTAGCCGACAATGTTCCTAAGCAGGGGGCGTATTTGGTGATTGTGGTGTGTGGGTTTGTATACTTTTATATAGGTTGGCGCATGGGTTGTCGTTGGATGTAGATGATCCTGTTGACGTTGCCCTGGTGTATTGAGAGAAGATGGTTCCATTTTTTTAAACACAAACGTTAACTATAATTTGGTATCACAACATTTGTTTAACATTTTTTTTCATTACCCTTTTATCTAACATAAACCTTGTACCGAATTTGTTTCAAGATTGTGTTCTACTTTAAACCTTGATTCTACTCAATTTATTTATTAACTTACAAAATGATAAATTAAGAAACTTTGAATATTAATATCTAAATAAGTATATAGTCATTGAACAAGTAATAAACGTTAATATAAGAACGGTAATAGACAGAAACAATAGTATCATCATCATCACTGAATTCCCTTTTCTTTGTTCTAAAGTCTTTTAACGCTGCTAAGGAACTCTTCTTTTTCACCCGGCCTTTTGAGTACATCATCAATCTTGACGAGAAGGTACCTAACAAACGCTATATCTTTGTCTTGCAATTCTAAGAAGAATAAAAAAGTCGCAATCTTGTTATCCTTCAAATTTGCCTTTGCATCATCTATGATGGTCTGCCTCGTATTAACACTGGATTATAGTTCTAGAACAGCCAACATCAATTGCCTCCCTATTGAAAGGTCGGTTTGTATATCTCCGTGGATTGCCACATTCAACATATCCCACAAATCTCTAGAGTTAGATGCCGCACGTAGTTCGTCAACTGGTGATTGATTCATCTTTACGTGTATGTTTGTTTCAACAAGATGAGAAAGATGTAAAGTTTGGCTTGTGTATGATTTGCTTATATAGTGGTTTTTTTATAAACGCTGTGATTCTTTAATTCGTTTAAATCACGTGTCTTTGTAAGAATCATTGATTCCAAACCGTTGTGATGATTCTCGTATAGTCTGGACCCTTTATAAAGCCCCAAAACTTACCCAAAGCCCATAACATTAACAAATTATCAATTATGTAGTATATAATTAGAATTGCCCCTAAGATTAAACTTACTTTAAATTGTTTAAATTATATTAAAATTACATAAAGAAAAGTCTCGCAATCTTACACAAGTACATGCAAATCTATGGATACATCTAAATCTTCACTCTCTTCAAAGTTTTCTCAGAAACCTTCTATTTCTTCCATGGATAATAGCAAAAGGTACGTAAATAGTTTCATTTTTAATTAGTTTACATTGCTGTTCATGTTTTTCAGAGTTTCCTTCCTAAATGTTTGTTTATTGAACTTATGAAGTAAGTTTACATATTCAATATATACAGGATTGATTATTCCACTGAAAACTATTCACTTTTTGAAGTGAACTATGATGGTATGTTTGATGAACTACCTTTAAGGTATGCGTATGGAAAAGTTTTACCACTTAAGTTGTCAAACTCAAACAGGAAGACTTACTCTAAATTTTTAGACATGCTTGTCTACAAACTGGAATGTGAAATTCGAGCTCTCTTTTATTCTATTCCTAGAAACAGGTTTGACTATTGTTGAATGTGACAATGATGTGAAAAAAATGTATGATACGGCTAAGTTGTATGGGTTGATCAACTTGTATATTAGCTATTTTCCTTGAAACTTAGCATCTTACTATTTTAAAAACTTAACTTTTAACGAGGCTCATGAGGACATACAGTCTAAAGTAACAAGTCATGAAAAACTAAAAAGTCATGGAAATCTTGCTTTGATGACATTTGATGAGATTCGTTCATTGGAAAAAGAACAATCTATTTCACCACTCCTAAGAACACCACCCATTAAGAAAAGAAGAAAAGGTATTGCTTTTCAGGGGAAGAATTTGTATGCGGATTTTTTGCATGCTGACTGTGTTGATGATCACTTTGATGTTCTTGATCATTGGAGTTATGAGGATGTGTATGGTGGTGGTTGCTTTGATGTTAGTGGTTCCTTCAAAGGATTTGATTGTATAGAAGAACCTGTGGGTTGTGATGATGGTTCACTTCCGGTTAAGATTAAAGATGAATTTGAAAATGAGGTAATTTTAGATGATGTTGTGTCTTCTCCACCTAATTTGTCAATGCTATCAAAAAGGAAGGGTAAGAGTAGGGTCAAGTTTACAAGGATGACAGGAATTATAAAGAGGTCAAAGATGGTTAGCTTAAGAATGCGGGTTAGAACAAACTATTGAAGATGTGGGTGATGATCATCTTAAAGATACTGGTTGTTCATTTAACAATGATATCAAACATCATTGTTAAATATCAACCTTAGTCTTTAAGTATGATATTTAACTAGTATTTCCTATTTTTCATTAGTATGCAAGAAAGTACTGTAATAAAGTCCAAGTATGTGCCTATGTACATGTTTTGTATCTAGCCTTATCACAGCTATTTGGTTTTGTTATCCGAGATAGTACATTTTTTGTTTTTCATTTGTATTAAGAATTGGGGTTTGTCCAATTCTTCTTTGTTAAGTTGTAATTCTCTAATTGGTAATAGATGTCATTTGTATGTTAAGTTTGTCCATTAACTTGATGTATTAATGCCATTGATCACTTCTGATCTACACCTTTTAATAATATATAATATATAAATATAAAATACTTATATAATATATAAAAATAGGAAGGTAAGAATAAAAAACAATCACAATTATAGTAATCCGGGAGTATAATTCCCGGGTCGTTATCCCCGATGAGGAAAGCAATTGAAAGCCGAGAGTCGTTTTGAGAAAATGTGCTTGAATGGAAGCAAGATTTGGCTTGGTTATCTAAAACTACAGGAAAACTAAGGCAAAAGCTTAAAAACACTAAAGGCAAGATAAATTTTAACTAAAAACGCAAAACGGGAACCTTAAACGGTGTCTACAAACCCTAAATTTTCAAAAATAAACCTAAAATGAATTTTTCACTTTTAACTAATCCTAGTTGACTAAAAAGTAAGATTAAAGAAAACTAGAACAAAAACGGAGTTGAATTGAGCTTAAAAACACGAAAAACGTGAACGGGAATGAATCCCGTTCTTTAAAAAATGAAATTTTGCAATTTAAACCCTACAAAAGCAAAACTATTTTTCCTAGAAACTATATGATAAAAGAAAATTTTCTAAAAAAGAATTATATTTTTTTGACTTTTTTATAATTTTTTATGAATTAAAAACGATTTTAAAGAAAATTAAATATAAAAAATACTAAACGTTTTATAAAAATTCTGAAAAAATTATGAAAAGTAGCTTGAATAGTGTAGAATCTAAGAAAAATAAGCTCATGAAAACAGCTTATCAAATAAGCTGCGAAATAAGCTAAAACAGCTTATTATACCAAAAGTGTAAAATGTGTATAAAGAATTAATTTTGCAATACAAAACTGAAAAAGACCCCAGGGCGAGATGGTTTGTGTGTGGGAGTGTGAGGCTTTAAAAAGGTTGAGGGTGTTGAGGTCGGGGGTTCGAGTCTTGCTCACCCCCGACTTCCATCTTCCCTTTTTTTTTGAAAAAGTTTAAAAAGCAAAGTTGAAAAACAGCTTTTAATAAGCTAATTTTGTAAAAACAACTTTTGTAAATCTAAGAAAATAAGCTAGAAATTAAGCTAAAAATTATGACAGTTTAGACTTAAAAGCTTTTGAGTTTTTAAACTAAACTAAATAAGCTATAAAACTTGAATAAGCTAAAAACAGACTTAAATAAGCTACAAACTACTTATAACTAACCTAATAAGCAAATCTTAACAAGAAATAAGCAATTCATAATAAGAAATAAGCTAGAAACTACTTAACTCTTATTGGCTTTTATTTTAACAAACTAAAAAGAACAGATAAGCTAAAATAAGCTAAGACCTAATTAAATTGAGCTAAACTAACCTTTACTAATCTAATAAGCAAATATGAATACGAATTAAGCTAAGATAATAAGCAAAAAGCTAAAAGAAATAATTAAGCACTTTAGTGCAAACTGTTAACCAAACAGCCCCTTAAGGCACCTTTGAGCTTATTTCTCAATAAGCTAAAGGATCCTTATGGACTTTTGGCTTATTACACTAAGAAGTATACCTAGAAAACTACTTAAAACAACTTTTAAAAAACATTTTGAAAATCAAATAAGCAAAGAAAAAGCTATAAGAAAAAGGCTGTTTACTTTCAAACATATTATTACGATAAAAACTGAGAAATTAAAATTAAATATATGAGATAAACACCAAAATGCCAATTGTTCCATCAATCAAACAATATCTTTCATTTTCTTTTGAAGAATCATCATTCAAGCTTCAATAATAGCATTTGTGGTAACGTCTTATTGTGGTAATGACTAACTTGAAGGCTTTAAAGACAAAACGTTTTTGCATTTAATGTTAAAAACGCTTTGACTATCATGAATAAAAATTAAAGTTAACTACATTTTTTGTCCTGTGGTTTGGCCGAATAAATGGTTGTTTAGTCCCCTAGTTAAAAGTAACATATCCGACTCCTAAGCGTCCCAACGCCCCTTAACAACACTTCTAAAAATATTACACCAGTTTTCTACCAATATATCCTCCTTAATTTTTCTGTTTCATGGTTCGATTTCCATTACTTTTATTTTATTAAGTCTTATTTTATACAGTTTCTTCATATTAGCATCACTTTTTCTAAGAAGATAAAAAAAAAATTTTTTTATCGATCATAGATTCGTCACTCATAATAATCATTACCCGCATAATAATCACATATAATTTGAAACACTTTTCCATCCAAACACCCCTAATCTTTATCGTTTTCATAATTTTTCTTGTATTCTTCGAGAAATATAATACAAAATCACCAATCCAACAAAAGTTCAACAAACAAAACACAAATAAAACTCCTAGATGAAAAAACCCGATTTACTTTAATTTTTCAAGTGATGAAGAAATAACAACTTATAATAGTATATAACCTACGATATTATGAATGCTTACACAAAACTCTAAATAAGGCGCCTATATTTTTGTCATAGTACTTCTTCAATACCCCAATATCCACCAACAAAATTTGTAAAGCTGGTAGTGACTCAACAGTTGTTGATGGGGCTGTGTTGTTAAAGGTGTATCCCATATCTATAAATATAAAATGTGGTGGTGAAGTTTTTGATGGTCCTCTAACCAGCCCGTCTCTTGATGCTTCACTTTAAGGCGCATGTGTCAAAGTAGTGGTGGTGTTTTGAGGCGGTAAGGATATTTAAATAATTATTTGTTATTGAGTTATGTGGGGGAGGAATTTAGTGCTTTTTAGGTAATGTTTGAGTTACAAAATCTAAACCCCAAACTGAGTTGGTGGGGGCGGCGACCAGCCGAGGTGGGTATGGGTTGATGGTGATCGGTGGTGTTGCCAGGGGATGTCTTGCACGGGTGGTGGTCCATTTCGTGGTGGATGGCCGGCTTGTTAGTATGGGGGTGGTCGAATTTATACTATAAAATTAAGCGTCTTATGCCTCTAAATAATAGAAGGCTTAATTATTTCAGTTACCATCTATACTACATATTACTTGACAATTAAAAATTTTAATTACAAGCATAATTAATACTCCTAACTAAAATACCCTCATTACATAAATGTACAAGCGTTATTACACATTTTACAACCATTAAATACCCTATTTTACAACCATTTAATCATAGTATACAAACATTATTAATTAAAACTTACAAGTTGCAACACAAAATTGATGATATTTATTATCTGTAATGCTATTTATTTTGACCCATGCTAGTTGAAAAAACGTATACATTAAATCTGGACTAAATTGAAAATTTTATATGATGAAGATTTCTTAAAGATGATATGTTTTGTGGTCTTAATTTTTTTTTAAGACCTTCTTATTTTAGAATGTCCAATAATATTTTATTATTAGATGCTAGAGATATTCTTCCCATTCCATACACTTTTATATTCTCTGCTTATTGTTCTTATTTTGCTACACGTTGTTTACAACAAATTCAAGTTGGAAAATGCTTTTGCTTGCACAATTTGCCCACAGTGGAGTTTGCCCGATTGAAGATTATTATCATAAAGATTTTTGTCTTCATGGTGTTGCTCCCGAAGTAGAGGAGACAAAGGCCGATGGTGAAGAAGTTGATGAGATTAGTTTTTTTGTTCATAGTTTACACGAGTTATTTAAATAAAAAAATTAAACTCATCAACTTTTTGACCATCAGCCTTTGTCTCCTCTACTTTAGGAGCAACACCATGAACAAAATCATTAAGATCAAATAATTCTTTCGAATCGGCAAACTCCACCTATGGACAAATTGTCCAATCCAAAGCATTATCCATCTTGAATTTGTTGTAAAACAACGACTAACACAACAAGAAAAATAAGCAAGAGAATGTAAAAGAGTATGAAAAGGGAAGATATAACTTATTATTGACGTATCTCACATTACATTAGGTGCCCCCTCATTTATATAGACCCCCCAATATCAATGTATAAATACAAAAGAAAATATAGGAAGTTACAAAACAATCATAAAGGTGGAGATTTCAATATAGGAAGTTACAAAACAAATAATAAAAGTGGAGGTTACATGACCAAACGTATAAGAGTATAACTAGTTAAGGGGGTTATTAATGAATAATATATTTTTTCATTTGCATTAAAATATAATTTACATAGTTGGATAACATTAGTGTTGGTGTGGTTAGCCTAGAACAGGGTGAGGATAATCAATGCCTAGCTAATTACCAATGAAAGTTACCGGATATCACTTGAAGTCGTGTAATTACATTCCAAAGAAGATTATTCGACAATATGCCTGGGTTACACGAATAACTCCTTGAGATAAAACCAAGTGCTTGTTCTTGTTTAAGGCACAAAATCAGGAACCCTTCGCTCTATTGCTTATATTATTTGCGTTGTTTTTCATGCAGTGTAATGTGAGATACGTCATAATAAGTTCTACTACCCTTCCTTACCTTTAACTTCTTTTGCGTATTTCTTGATTGTGCTACTCGTTTTTACAACAAAATCAAGATGGAATATCTTTTGCATTGCACAATTTGCCCACAGTGGAGTTTGGCCAATTTGAAAAGAATTATTGATCATAATGATGTTTGTTCAGGTGTTTGCCGCCCGGAAGTAAGGAGCACAATGGTCGATGGTAAGAATTGATGAATGAATTTTTTTGTCATAGTTTACACGAGTATTTAAATAAAAAAATTTGTTAAAATTAAACTCATCAACTTCTTCACCATCGGCCTTTGTCTCCTCTACTTTGGGAGCAACACCATGAACAAAATCATTATGATCAAATAATTCTTTCGAATCGGCAAACTCCACCTGTAGACAAATTGTCCAATCCAAAGCATTATCCATCTTGAATTTCTTGTAAAACAACGACTAACACAACAAGAAAAATAAGCAAGAGAATGTAAAGGAGTAGGAAAAGGGAAGATATAACTTATTATTGACGCATCTCACATTACATTAGGTGCCTCTATTTATATAGACCCCAATATCAATGTTATTAAATACAATACAGGAAGTTACAAAACAATCATAAAGGTGAAGATTTCAATATAGGAAGTTACAGAACCAATAATAAAAGTGGAGGTTACATGACCAAACATATAAGAGTATAACTAGTTAAGGGGGGTTATTAATGAATAATATTTTTTTTTGTTATTTTTTTTTCATTTGCATTAAAATATAATTTACATAGTTGTGAAAGGCTAACGCACAACAAGCTGCGCCGCAAGCCCTTCTTAACTTGCAAAACTTATTATTTTAAAAACAATATTTGTGGATAACATTAGTGTTGGTCTCGTTAGCCCAAAACAGGGTGAGGATAATCAATGCCTAGCTAATTACCAATGAAGGTTACCGGATATCACTTGAAGTCGTATAATTACTTTCCAAAGAAGATTATTCAACAATATGCCTGGGTTACACGAATAACTCCTTGAGATAAAACAAAGTGCTTGTTCTTGTTTTAGGCAAAAAATCAGGAACCCTTCGCTTCTAATTGCTTATATTTTTGCGTGTGTTTTTTCATGCAGCTGTAATGTGAGGTACGTCAATAATAAGTTATATCTTCCCTTTCCATACTCTTTTATATTCTCTTGCTTATTGTTCTTATTGTGCTACTCGTTGTTTTACAACAAATTTGGCTTGCACAATTTGCCCACAGGTAGAGTTTACCGATTTGAAAGAATTACTTGATCATAAGGATATTGTTCATGGTGTTGCTCCCGAAGTAGAGGAGACAAATCGGCCTTTGTCTCCTCTACTTTGGGAGCAACACCATGAACAAAATCATTATGATCAAATAATTCTTTCAAATCGGCAAACTCCATCTGTGGAAAAATTGTCCAATCCAAAGCATTATCCATCTTGAATTTGTTGTAAAACAACGACTAACACAACAAGAAAAATAAGCAAGAGAATGTAAAAGAGTATGAAAAGGGAAGATATAATTTGTTGTCACCATAGAAACTTCTGAGATGGTGAAGACATATAATTTGCATACTAGACCCAAGCCTCAACCAGAATCGAAACACACGAATATTAGAAAACTCACTGCACTTGACTGCACTTGACTTCTTCTAGGATCATGCAACCATAACTGCCGATCAATCTTTTTATATTTATTCGATCTTCGCACTATCCACTCGGCAGCCACATCTTGCTTCTCACTCACTTCCATGTTCATGTCATCTTCCGGTAAAAGCAAACCAAAAGTTTCCAGTTATTGAGTGTGTTGGGATTTTAAATCTAATTAACCATTAAACACGAGTACGCAACGGAAAGTAAACACGTATAGAATTCATAATTCACAAGATTAGAGATGTGTACCTTTTAGCAATAAACGTTACACCTTCTTGAATATACGCGTATGTATAACACCACGCGTAACCACTAGGATCAAAGTATAATCCCTCTACTTCAACACACACAATACGTTCTTTAGCAAACAACTACGTATGCTAGTACTCATCGTGATCTCTAAGCCATAAGCCCTCCTTAAATAGGCAAAGTGGTTAGCCCAAACTTAATGTTGAAACCGCCTATTTAATAGGTCAAAACGGTTACACAACACTTAATGTTGAAACCGCCTATTTAATAGGTCAAAACGGTTACACAACACTTAATGTTGAAACCGCCTATTTAATAGGTCAAAACGGTTACACAACACTTAATGTTGAAACCGCCTATTTAATAGGTCAAAACGGTTACACAACATTTAATGTTGAAACCGCCTATTTAATAGGTCAAAACGGTTACACAACACTTAATGTTGAAACCGCCTATTTAATAGGTCAAAACGGTTACACAACACTTAATGTTGAAACCGCCTATTTAATAGGTCAAAGCGGTTACTCAACACTTAATGTTGAAACCACTCATTTCTTCATTATTGCATATAAACCCTTCTAGTTAACATTTAACGATCATTAAGCTTTATCACTAAATATATTACATTTAATATATTTTCTATAATTGTTTTACGTATTAACGCGTGCGTCCCTGTAGGCTCGAATAAATAATCCGGACATATATTAATTTATACTTGGACATATTCCAACAGCTCCCACTTGGATATGTATAAATAACATAATAACATTGGTAAGCGTCTAGCAATACGCCAATGCTCCCAGAAATATCTGAGTGTGGTTTCATAAAGTCACAGATAAATGATTTAGGTATTTACAATCCCTTTGTTTCTGACACCGTGTTAAAAATGGATATGGATCAAAATCATTCCATTGTTTAACGATTTTGTTTCTCGTATATGTAACTAATCAAGATTACCGAAAATCAATAAGACGCATCTACATGAGTTTTCGGGTACGGCCATACACACATCTGATTAATTCTACGAGGGGCCCAGTGGCATCATTCTTCAACATTTGAAGGAACAAATTCTTTATTGACTACAAGTGTCATGTCACCATGCTTCATAATCACTTCTGAAATAATCCTTAATAGCTACCTTATTCAGGATAACTAGAACCAAATCAAGAAGGATAATCCACACATGCAAGACCTACTTGCATCTCAAGTCTAAGGATTTTATAAAATCACTTACAAGATTTACTTAATGACGCCGATCCATAAAGTAAGATTCTTGTTAGTTGGGGAAATCCAATATCCATCTTATGAATATCATGTGAGTTTGGTGGACTCATCCTTAATATCTACAATATCACCAATCACTCAGAATTGTCTTAGTTTAACAACATTCCCACATTGTTAATCGACAACGGATTAATTTAGAATAATGAAAATATTATTCATGGATTAAACATGCAAATATAGGACACAATTTAAGATATAAAATAACAAAAATACCAAGTATCATTATCATAAAATAAATTGTTCAAACATCCCTTATCCAAATACTAAACACAGATCTACATGAAACTACTAGCTAAACGAAGTCCCATGCTCCTAGCATGTTGAGTAAGCTTTCCATTTGGTAAAGCCTTCGTAAAAGGATCAGCCAGATTGTCATCTGTGTGAACTTTAAGGAGTTTTATTTCGCCCAGTGCAATACTCTCGCGAACATAATGATATCTCCTATGGTAGTGTCTGGCGCCCCTCTGAACCCCCGGTTCGTTAGCGAAATGTAGTGCGGCTGAATTATCGCAAAACATTTTAATAGGTTCGTTTATTGTTGGTACGATACCAAGCCCTGAAATAAACTTCCTAATCCAAACAGCTTCCATCGCAGCTTCTGAAGCAGCTATGTATTCAGCTTCTGTAGCAGACATTGCAGTAGTACTTTGCTTGGAACTTTTCCAGTCCACTGCGCCTCCATTCAAAATGAAAACATATCCTGTCTGAGATTTTGTATCATCTCTATCAGTCTCAAATCCAGCATCGCAATAGCACTCAACTCGAAGTTCAGCTTCCGGATTTCCACCATAAACCAAAAACATATCTTTAGTATTCCTTAAATACTTAAGAATGGTTTTCACAGCAGTCCAGTGAGGTTCACCAGGATTCTGTTGAAAACGGCTTGTTATATTTTGCGCGAACGCAACATCAGGTCTAGTGCATCTCACTGCATACATAATGGAACCCACAGCCGAAGCATAAGGTACATTTTGCATACGCTTCACCTCTTCAGGTGTTGAAGCACCTTGTGTTTTGTTCAAGTCAAGTCTTTCTTGCATGGGGATGTGACCACGTTTGGAATTATCCATCCTATATCTCTTCAAGATCTTATCCATGTAAGCACTTTGACTAAGTCCAATCAATCGCTTCGACCTATCTCTATAGATTTTGATTCCAAGAATAAATGCTGCTTCCCCTAAATCTTTCATAGCGAAACACTTTCCAAGATAATCCTTTACACTTTGTAAACTTGGAATGTGATTTCCCATGATTATTATGTCATCGACATATAAGATGAGGAATGTAACATTACTCCCACTAGCCTTTTGATATACACATGGCTCATCAAGATTTTGAGTAAATCCAAACCTTTTGATTTCCTCATCAAATCTTTTATTCCAGCTTCTTGATGCTTGCTTAAGACCATAAATGGATCTTTGAAGCTTGCATACTTTTCTGGGATGTTTAGGATCAACAAAACCTTCAGGTTGTACCATATAAATGTCTTCATCAAGATGACCATTTAAGAAGGCAGTTTTGACATCCATTTGCCATATCTCATAATCATAGAACGCCGCTATAGATATGAGAATCCTAATAGCCCTAATGTCAGCGACGGGTGAGAACGTTTCTTCATAATCAACCCCGTAGAGTTGAGTATAACCCTTTGCTACAAGACGAGCTTTATAGGTGTGTACATTGCCATCCATGTCAGTCTTTATCTTAAAAAGCCACTTACTCCCTACAGTCTTACAATTAGGAGGAAGATCGACCAAGACCCATACCATATTATCTATCATGGATTGCATTTCCGCATTCATAGCATCGATCCACTTGTCAGACTCTGCGAATCGGAATCACTTCCTCTTGAGGTGGTTCGAAACCTTCAACCTCCATAGGAATTTCGCTAGTGATTTCAGAAGGTGATGTATCTTCATCTTGAATTTCTTCAAGACCTTCGGCCCTCCCACTGACTTCTTGAGTTATGAGATTTTTCTCAAAGAACTCAGCATACCTCGCAACAACTATTTTGTTTTCAGGTGGGAAGTAAAAATAGTAACCCATTGTTTCCTTAGGGTATCCTATAAAGATACACTTAACAGATCTTTGTTGGAGTTTGTCAGGCGTATCCCGCTTCATAAGCGCCTCACATCCCCAAACCTTTAAGTAAGACAAGTTTGGAACTTTTCCATACCATAATTCATATGGAGTCTTATCAACCTTCTTGGTTGGAACCATATTGAGAATGCGTGTTGCAGACTCTAGAGCATAATCCCAAAAGAATAATGGCAGAGTTGTAAGATTCATCATAGATCGAACCATGTTTAACAAAGTACGATTCCTCCTTTCAGACACCCCATTGTGTTGTGGTGTATATGTAGGAGTAAGCTGCTGGACAATTCCACAAGCTTTATGATAATTTTTAAACTTTTGGCTTATTTATTCGCCACCTCGATCTGATCGAAGAGCCTTGATTGTCTTTTCGAGTTGATTTTCCACTTCATTCTTAAACACCTTTAATGTTTCAAAGACTTCAAGTTTATGTTTAAGAAGATAAACATAACCATAACAACTATAATCATCCGTGAATGTAATGAAGTAGCTAGCACCTTGTCTTGACACATGTCTAAGTGGACCACACACATGAGTATGTATTATTCCAAGAAGATCAGTCACCCTTTCGGGACGATGTGGAAACGATTTCGCATTGTCATCGTTGCCACGATTAAACAAGATACGCATTGATCAAATGACTCATCATCTGTTGATCTTAAAAGCCCTTCTTGTTGCATCTTTTCAATATGTTTCTTGCTTATATGAGCAAGACGGCAATGCCACAGCATAAGTAAGAGCCAAATATGTTTAGCCTTTGTGGCTAACAATAGAAATAACATTTGTTATAAAGGGGAACAAGGATATGAATATCAATTTCATAAATACCATTACTGGGAATAGCATTAAAATAATGAACATTGTTCTTAGAAACTAAAATTCCAAAATTCGTAAAACACTAAACAAATCTATTTTCTACCAAACGGTGAACTGAAACAACACCTCTAGTTATAGAAGGTGCATAATGACCATTGTCCTAAAATAAATGCACAATGCCATAGTAAAACTAAGTCAACCCATCCAATACATCTACGGTGTTTCAGCTTTCTTACTCCCTCCAAGGACCATATATTTTGGTGTTACAAATATAAGTACCACAACTAGTGTCATACACCCAAGATTTAGTAGGAAAAGAAAATAATTCGTAGTATGAAGTACATCTTGAATAACTAGCAGTGCCCGCCACTTATGCTTCTTCTTCTTAATCAACTCAGCAAGGTAACTAGGACAATTCCTCTTACAATGACCCACCACTTTGCAGTGGTGGCAGGTGTCATCCTTAGCTGGGTGCTCTTTAGCACAAGGCTTAGGGTTTTTAGGCATGAGGGTTAAACATGGTTTTATCCTTTCCCTTACCATTAGCTTTACCCTTACCTTTAGCGTTAAGCGATTTCTTATTGGATTTCTGGATTTTACTACCTTTGCATCGTGGTATTCAGTATTCAGTCCTTTTTTGCCATGAATTTAAAGTTATGTTGAACCAAGCATGCTTCTTCATGTTCTTCCTTGGATACACACACTCAAATAACAAATGGCCATGAGAATCATATTAACGCGAGAACCTCCTAAGTAGTTTAAGCAAACGGTTAAGATGGATAAATAAATAATGGTACAAATTCAGAGAGAAGGTTCCTGTATCACAAATTCAAGGTTTTCTATCTTTAAACATCTACAACGATCATTTATTGAAAAAACTATTTAGTCATGCATTTCATAAAACACTTTTGAAATATGGAAGGTTAATTTAAATTCAAAATGTAGAAGGTTAATTTTGGATGGTTTAAATTGCTTGACATGAAAGTATAGAATTGAAACTGATAATGTTTTGAATTTGGAGAATGAATGTGTCAATGAAACTCATCTGTGTAGGAGAAGTTTCATTCAATACATTAAAAGTAATTTTAATGCAACATATACCGTAATTGAGCTATATATATACCCGACATTGCCTCGAGCTATAGTCATGCAGAGTTTGAACACCATCTAATATATATCCTTATCATTTTCGTAAAGAAGAAAATTGAACTACTTACAAATGGCTCAACATAGAACTTCTTACCTTCTTGTATTGCTAGTCATTGTTCTTTGTATTGGTTAGTTAATGAGTTCCTTTGGCATAATCAAGTTTCTAACTCTGCATGCCCAAAATTATACTAATATGCAAATATTTTTGTTGCAGCACCAAGATGGACATCGGTTGAGGCGGGTCCTTGTTGTCATGAAAATGATATGATTGGCTGTGATCCCGATAATGCACAAGATCGGAAAAATGTTTTATGATTTTGTATTAAAAATTGCTGTAACCCCGAGAGGTGGCCATTGCATAGCAAAGCCACTGAACAGTGCCCATTCAAATGCTTGAAAGAAGTGTGATCCTGAACTTCTTTTTGATTAGAATTAAAGAGATAATCAACTTAATCTTTTTGCTTTTTTGTAATGGATGGTTAAGTAATGCCTTATTAATAAAAAGAAGAATGTAATGTGTAGTGTGGGTACTCATTTATGTTTTTTTGATCATTTTCAGTGCATTCACCTATCTTTCATCCTGTTAACAATTAGATGAACTAATATATTGTAATCAATAAGAGATTAAAACAATTTGATGAAATGTATACCCTTTTCGTGAATAATCAAATTTTCAAGCACGATATATCCCGGTATTTGTGGAAATAAGTGTTGCAAAATTTGGAGTATTAGAACCAAAAGTGGAAGATTTCATTAGACCGCGTTTTGGGATAACATCTCGTTTCCTAAGGAAAACAAAAGATTTAGTTCGACCTCATATCATTGTGACTCGTGTAAGACAACATCATCGTATTCCTTAAGGTCATCCCATTACATTGGGACCCCTGACCTTGTTTAGCAGAACACTTAAATAAAAAAGTTCACCAGAAGAAGTTGAAACATGATGTAATACCGTCCAATCCATGAAGACACCTCTGTCTTGTGTACCAATATACCCGCTTTGTTGGTTTCCAACAATAAATTTTTGCAAAACTCAACATAAAGCAGCGTTCGAACAACATCTATTTCCTCAATTATTCACTATGTTGGTCAGCCTATATTAAATTTTGAAAAACTTCAATCCCATAGCTATACCAGCTTATGAACTTGTTAAAGATAAGCTTAAAACAAGCTCGAATTGATAAAGTTATGTGCTCTGATAAAGATGCAAAAAAAGGAATTTGATTTTTTTTTTTACTAACCTGCCTTTAATGCCACATAAAAAAATTGTTATTATTCTATGGCATTAACCACTAAAATTTATGTGACTCTCAAGGTTTAGCCCCTAACTTTTTTGTATATAAAGTTGTAAACTCGGAAAAAATAATATAAAAATCAATTGGGAACATACCATATTGCAAACTTATAAAAGTGAAACCATAAATTTGCAAGGGAGAATTTCACAATTGGCTTTTAAATCAATTTAACAAGCCTGCTTAAAATACCATCCTTTCCTCCATATTTATAACTACCTCCCAACAAGCTACTTTCTTTCATAATGCCCTGTGGGATTCTCAAATATCAAAACACAATCGATTTTAAACAATTTATTGTACACTTGTGGCGTACGGTATTTGAAAATATCTTAACCATAAATCATCACGAGTACATGTTTGGATAACACTAATTAATGTATGTTATGATGTTATAGGGCTATTTCAGTGAAAGGGTGGAAACGAGTTGAGCCGGCTCATTTATATTTCAGAAAGCTCGATCTCGAGCTCGGCTCGTGGTATGACATATAAAGCTCGGGCTCGGCTCGGGCTCGACTCGTGTGATGCACTTATAAATAATAAAGCTTGTTTTCTTAAGCTTACTTGTTCGAGCTCATTTATCTAAACCTCGTTTAATTTTTTGACCTCGTTTACTAGAGCTCGCTTAGGCTCGGGATCCTAGCCGAGCTTTGTATACAAAGCTCGGGCTCGGGCTCATTTATTAAATGAGCTCCAATCTAGGCTCGACCTCGAGCTCATTTAGGCTTGGCTCGTTCAAGCTTTGTACCGATCCGATCCTAAGCTTTTCACAAGCGGCTCGGCTCATTTCCACCCTTACCGCACCCATGAGGTTTAGGTTAGACATATATGCTTGTATAATTAATGTATCGTTGATTGTGGGTTTACGGGCTGATACAGTGCTCGTGTATAAGGAATGGATGGTGCTTGTACTTCATAAGTTGATTATCGAATTGTTGAAGACTTGTTATGACTTATGAGTTATGTTGGTCATGGAGAGGTGTTGAAGGCGTGAGTTCGTGGGTTTTCTTTTCGAGGGTAGTGTAGCTAAAGTGTATATGTTTAAGTTGTTTAAGTTTACAGGTGTTGGTGAGGATTGCTTAAGATGGAGTTTATGTGTATCTAAGATGTTCAAGTTTGTGGTTTTGTTTATGTTTTAGACTAACAATGAGATTGATGCTGATACATGATGATAAAGGAGCATACATGACTATTCTTGTTCCTTCATATGATCATATCTACTAATACTAGTTTAAGACCCATAGTTCATTATGCGTTTTATCGATGTCAATATTTGTACTTTATGTTTTTATAACGTCTTCTATTAACAAGCATTAAAAGTTAAACATGTTGAGTGAAATGGGTTGCATACGTGACTATTCCTGTTCCTTCTTATGTATAGAAAATGTCAAAAGATAAATTAGCTTCTCATTCACATATAATAAGTGTAAGCACAAGTTGTGACGATAAAGTTCTATGGTGACACACTTATCCTGACACTTAGAATGTGTTTGTTTCATTAAGATATTTTGAGTCTGAATCTGACTACCACATCTTACTGGTAAGAGGTGGTTATGAAGTCTGAATCTAAATGAAATAATGTTGTTTGTTTTTATAATTGTCTGAATCTAAATGATTTTAATTGTTCATTTTGTGATATATATATTTATATTAAACCATTACAATACGATAAACGACGAAGCTAGAAAAAGATCTTAGCCGGTTAAAACAATTTCTACTAGAAGTTAAAAAGATCGAACACGGGAACTTTTGAATGGGTTATCGAGACAATATTTTTGCTTAAAACATCGTATGGATACAAAACATTTTTTTTGTCATTGAAACAAAGACCATTTATTTTGGAACATTCAAAATAAAGTTGTAAACGTTTATTTTAAACGATTTTATGAACAAACTAGAAATTAATATGTATTTTTAGCTAGAAAATAATACTTTAGACACAAATACAAACTTTTTACTAAAATACAAAATAGTGTGCTTTTGCTTTTACTTATCACCCCACGTGACATACATAGGGTATGTTTGGCAAAATGGGTTGGGGCTGGGGCTAGGGCTTGTGATGGGGCTGGAGCTGGGGCTAGGGCTTATATTATAAGCCGAAATTGAAATTTGTATTTTTGTAAACTTGTTTGGCAAATGGGCTGGGGTTGGGGCTTATTATTGTAAAATTACTAAAAGGGACATAATTAAATGAGTTTTATGGTATATGTTAGATATTTTTGTGGGTAAATATGTAATTTATGATTCATAAGCCCCGGGCTAAAGTTTTTAGCCCTTTTTATGGGGCTGGAGCTTATAGGGGCTTATGACTTCATAAGCCCGCGTGACAAACGAGGCTTATTTTATAAGCCGACTTATTTTAAAAGCTCAAGCCCCGATAAGCCCATATAAGACTCCTGCCAAACACACCCATAATAGACAAAGAAGTTACTATGTTTTTCCAAAAAGTTCGCCTAAGTTACTCAACTTTCGTTTTTAGGTTACTGAACTTTTGATAAACATACACCCCCATAATTTCAATGTTAATCCGAGCAACCTAGACGTATATTTTTAGGTAAGTTAAGTAACATAAACGTCATGTTTTTACATGTTCAATGATGTTTACGTATATTTTTGCAAGTTGAGTAACCCCAAATGTCATGTTTCATAAGTTTAGTAACCTAAGTGAACAAAATGAAAGTTTAGTAACTTAGGCGAACTTTTTGGGAAAGTATAGTAACTTCTTTGTATAATAACCCGACATACATCATATATATTTTATCTTTGTACTATTTTGTCACTTTTTACAATGTAACTTCTTCTTCTTAATCAAACACAACCTTATCATCTCCTTCAAAGCTTTCGGATCTTGTTTTTCAATTCATTATATCAGAACAAATTTTCTATTAAAGGATTGGAGGTGTGTGAAAGTTTCGTAAGGTTAAGAGGCGGTCAGACCAAACCACCAGCTCTGACTCAGTAAGACGATTCACATCTGATCGCTTCTGACTCACAAGAAAAAAACAAACACCCCGACGGTCTGACCGTGTCTGACGGGTAAGACGTCAGAGGCAGTCAGAGTTTTTTTTGCAAAAACAAACACAACCTTAATGTGTCTATACAAGTTTAGATCTTTGTCTACACAAAGTATGTGTCACTAATACTGTAATACACATACATACTTTTACCAACACAATATGATTCCAAATCCAGAACTTCCTATATAATTCCGAATCTAGAAATCCAGAACTTTTTACAGATCATACCATTAGCATTATCATAAAGAAATACAGAACTTCAAGTATATGATTCCAAATAAAGAAACGTAGTCATATTACAATGCATTTCAAAGCTAGGTCCGTATTAATGTGGACGCACTACTTCAAAACATATTACATTTTGCATATAGATTCTGTTGTTCCAAACTTCCAGTAGAAGCATAGCAAATATGGATCAAACCAGACCAACAAGCCTATTATTTCCTATTATTTGGAGCTACTGATGGATCGTTTAAACTGGTTTATGGATCGTTTAAACTGGTTTATATAAGAGTGTCCCTTTTTAACAAGTTGTGTTTGTGGTCATTAAGAATCCTTTGTACTACAGTATATGATAAGCTCTATTAAGCTAGCTAATAAAGTTCTAGACTTTGTGCAAAAGTTGCAAGAAAATTGCTCGCAATAGCTTTCCTTGAAAACCCTTCCATGTTGTTCATGTAAGCGGATTATTATACAAAGAAGTTACTATACTTTCATAAAAAGTTCGCCTAAGTTACTAAACTTTAATTTTGTTCACTTAGGTTACTAAACTTATGAAACATGACATTTGAGGTTACTCAACTTGCAAAAATATACGTAAACATCATTAAACTTGTAAAAACATGACATTTATGTTACTTAACTTACCTAAAAATATACGTCCAGGTTGCTCGGATTAACATTGAAATTATGGGGGTGTATGTTTATCAAAAGTTCAGTAACCTAAGTAAACAAAATGAAAGTTGAGTAACTTAGGCGAACTTTTTAGAAAAGTATAGTAACTTCTTTATCTATTAACCCCATGTAAGCTCTGATTTCCAAGCATCATTAAGCTTGCGTCATCAAGCGCATTTTGTATAAAACGGTAAGCTTGTAATATAATATAAAAACTAACTTTATGCTTAAATTTATAAGCTTGTCAAATATATTAAAAGACAACTACAACCTTTCCTGTTTGCAAACTTATGAAACTCAAATCACAAGCTTGCAAGCAACAAAAGATTGAAATTGGCTTTTAAAAGAATCTAACATGCCTGCGTATAATTGCATCCTTCCCTCCTTATTTATAACTACCTCCCACAAGCTACTTTCCTTCACAATGTTATGTGGGATTCTTAAAAATCAAAACCCAATTGATGTATGTTATGATATTATAGTGAGTAGTGACTCTTATGCCATGAAAGGTGCTTTAAGTTAGACATGTATGCGTGTCTGAGGCATATTATCGAAGGCCCGTTGGTTGTGTGTTTACCGGCTAATGGAGTTACTCGAAGCCCTTTTTTTCCAAAAGTGAGTGTTCATGTATAAGTACTAGATGGTGATCACGCATAGTCAATCCGCACCCATGAGTTGATTATCGATTCGTTAAAGACCAAAAGTGAGTGTTCATGTATAAGGACTAGATCGTGAAATCATATGTGATTTTGTGAAATCACATATGATTTATGATCTCACACATGATTTTTTTTAAATTACGTGTTGGATACTTTTATTTTTTCTTAACCTAAGGCGGTAGAGCTTCTCAACATAGTTCAACGGGTTATGAACAACAGTGTTATGAAACCTGGATTCACAAATGTGGTTTCCTAAAGAATTAGCTTTGCAATTAAAAAGGACCAACAACACAACTTATTTCTCGTTTGTCTTCCAATACTATGTAAATAATAATAATTATAATAAAAATTATTTGTTTATGCTGTAAAAAACCAAAAAAAAAACACACGTGATTTTACAAATCACATGTGATTTTTCTGGGTGAAAATTTTAGTTCTAATAGATCGTCAAAAATATACCAAAGTGCATGTGTCTACTGAAAGATAAAATATTCTCGTCACGATGGTGTATTTTTCATATTTTGATGATTTACCGTTTGCAAGATATGTTTTTTTAAAGGTGGAAAGTGTGTTTTTTTCTATTTGATGAAAAAAGAATGGTTAAGATGTGTTCTTTCTTTCTTTAAGATGATATTGTTCTTCCATAATCTCACCTCGTGTGTTTATATATGATATTCAAGTTTGTGATTTTGTTTACTTTTTAGACTAACGATGAAGATGTTGATCCATGATGATAATTGAGAACATATGACTATTTTTGTTCCTTCATATCCACTAATGTTGGTATTATGTAGGTTTCATAATTGTTGCTTCAAAGATGATTTAACATTAGAGGCCGCTAAAAACCAAAGGAAGAGTTGGTAGAGCTTTTTTATTAGGGTTAATGGCATATAATAGCAACGTACTTTCCCATTTGAGCCATTATCAGATATGAACTCCAAAATTGAGAGGTAATTGGCCTTGTGGGACGAAATGGGAAGCCGAGTTGTCTCGTACACCCACGATGCTTTTCGCAAGTGCTTTACGATCAAGAACAAGACGTCGAGTTGGGAAATTGAAGTGAACCAACTCAATGGAGTACGATATGCCTTCATAAAAGACTTGAACATAAACCAAGACATATGACCATTCAAGATTGGTAATTAAAAAAAACTTTGAAGAAAAGATTAACTTTTTGCATTTAAATAATTCAAACAAGTAGGTTTTTTAATGATGATGTTTGCAATACACTTGATGCGTCGAAGATCCTCTAAAAATATTCGTACAACCAACACAAAGTCGTATAAGTCATGTGTTAAAAATGCCTAGAAAATAGAAATTGAAAAACACTTAAAAGAAAGCCAAACTAAATCTAATAGTATGTGAAAAATGGTGATACGACTCTTGCGAATAGTATCGGGATAGGGCATCCCTTCAAGGGTGATGCGAGCTCCTAAGAAGAAAGAGAGAAAAGCAAAGACATATTTATTTGTTCAAAACATAACTGATTTCATTCATACAACCATTCAGTATATATAGCCGAATAACCCTAACTAACTGGTAACACAAGATAAACACGAGGACCGTGATAAATACGAAGACATGATAAATATTCATAAACAATGACACTTTTCTAATACGACACACATATCCTAACACGTATTCTAAACATAATAATCTATAACACTTATCATAAACCAAGGGCGTAACAATCTTCATTTGTTCGAAACCACCTTGTCCTCAAGGTGTTGGCAAAAACAAATCTTGATTCCGAGATCTCATGTTTTGAGCTGTAAATTTGCCTCTTGCAGATCATACTCAAAGCCAAAATATGCTTACAAAAAATACTATCACAACTGTCCGGCAATGATTTCAAGTATTCTTTCATAGTATGTAGCTTCATTACTTTGATTGAAAATCAACCCAACTTGATTGGCAGCGTAATACTTTGATTCCACTAGTAAAATAGACCCACTTGCTTTGATAGCTTCCACCTTGTTCGGCTTATGGCGAGTCGTTTTCTCAAGATCTTGAACCTTTACCCTTGTGTTTAGGTCGTTTGGTTTGGCGATGGATATGGTGGACTGTTCTTCCTCTAAACGGGCCTCGGTGACACGGGCTAAGGAGAAGGCGTCTCCTAATATATAAAACGATTAAAGATTCCTGTTACTCGATTTATAAGCATCTCAAACTCATTATGGTATTCGGCCACCGTACCTATTTGCAAGAGCTTATATAGTGCGTCTTCCGCGTCTCGATCGTTGCTGCCTGATGCCATGATCAATACTCCGCGAATAATAACTCAAAGAACAGTAAAACAAATTACCGATGACAGTAACTTTCGTTGAATAGTGATCGCTGAACAGTATCCTTGGTGAATAATACCTCGTGAACAATATTTTATTTTTAAATATTTTTTTGGAACCCTAAATCGGAAGCTCTCTCAACGAGGACTCTTAATGAAAGCACCAATTGATACGACCTTTGCGGATAGTATCAGGATATGACACCCCTTCAAACGTGATGCGAGCTCCTAAGAAGAAAGAGAGAAAAGCACATATATGTTTATTTGGCCAAAACTTAACTGATTTCATTCATAAAACATTCAGTATATATAGCTGAATAACCCTAAGTGGTAACACAAGATAAACACAAGGACCTAACCTGATAAATACGAAGACATGATAAATATTCATAAACAATGACAATTTTCTAATACAACACACATACACTAAACATAATAAACTATGACACTTATCTTAAACTAAGGGTGTAACAAATGGGTGAAGATCTATTAATGCATAAATTAAAATAAGGAATGGTGATAAATGAGTAATCATATTAAGTTACAACGATTTGAATTAGATACAACGATTTAAATTAGATGCGTTTCTATTCATTTAGATGCACCTATCAAGTTTCGAAAGTTATTTTAAATTGGAAAGTGGTGGAAAATGATATTATGTTTCACCCACATTTAGAGAAATAAAATAAAAACAATTCATGAAATCCATCTAAGTAAAAGCTAGAAGACACGTTGTTATTCATCTAAGATAATATTAATGCATCTAATTTAGACTGATGCATTTTAAATATGCCATTATTGTTACATTTTATCATTCTCATTTTAATATTACCCATTTGATCCCAGCTATCCAAAAATGTTTTACATTACTTAAACATAATATGAAAATAGATTAGTTACTAAAATCAAGATAGTTGAGTTTTGTTGGTTTTTATCTCACATATCTCATGTGTTTTGGACATACTGCATAGTTGAGTTTTGTTGGTTTTTATCTCACATATCTCATGTGATTGTGAGTGGTTTGTATATTTATGTGTTGAGGGGTTATAGGCCACTTATTTTTTCGTCTGCTGTATGGCTTATGGACCGTATGTCCGTCCATATTGTCATGTTGTAATCTCTTAGTTTTCTTTATCAATCACACTTTTGTTTTTCAAAAAAAATTACATTAACCCTTTAATTTAAGACGTGTTAAGTTTTAGCTAACTTGTTTTAAACAAACTTAATCTATTCCATTACGGCTGTAAACGAACCGGATGAACACAAACGAAGCCTTTTTCATGTTCGTTCATTTAATTTTAACCGGATAAATAAACGGACACGAACACTTAAACGGACGAATTTTATTGTTCATGTTCGTTTATTAAGAAAATGAGTAATTCATGTTCATTTATGTTCGTTCATTAAGAAACTAAACGAACCTTAAACGAACATAAACGATATAGATGAACGTAGAAAAAAACATAAAATATTATCAAATTATGCATAATATTATGTTTTATAAGTGTTGTTTTATTAAAACATAATAGATTTAAAAGTATACAATTAAAAGATATGATATACGAACATAAACATATAAATGAACATAAACAAACGTTAATAAACGTCTAATCGGACGTTCGCGAACATAAACGAACGAACGTGACTTGTGTTCATGTTCGTTCATTTAACTAAACGAACGTAAAATAATGTTCATGTTCGTTCATTTAATAAATAACACAGTTTGATACATCCAGTTTTCCATATTTCACAACTCAAGGAATGCAAAGGAGATGTAAATACAATGGGAACATTGCCTGTATGTGACAATAATGGACAACTTTCTGCTGTTCCAGTGGCCATCTTGGAAAGGAGGTTGGGAAAAGTCAATAACAAGCCTGAAGTTTTTGTCTTGGTGCAATGGTCAAATAGGAACAAAGAGGAAGCTACATGGGAGAGGTTTGATGACTTAATGTCGAGATTTCCTCAATTTGATGCTGACAATGCTGACATTACTTAGTCTTTTTGAGGACAAAAAGAATTTAAGGGGGATGGATTGATACGTTTGAGATGTTATGGCACGTGAGGTGCACGTGTGTTGTGTTTACACTGTGCACGTGAGGTGCACGTGAGTCTTCCATAACAGACTTAACAACTTTGTTGGCGCCAATTCTTCCTTTTTAAATATAGAGTTAACATCTTCATTTTCTAATCATCACTTGTAAAAACAAACTCTCTTCTCCTTTGTAATCTTGTAACAAACATTTAGTTGTAATTCAGTTTCGAAGTCAAATTCTTGTTCATTGATTTCCTGATTGTTTTACTAGTTCAATCTTCGAGTTCTTGTAATTCCTAGTTTGTTCTTATCCATTCCATTTGACTAGTATCAGTGATCTACTATCTTCATTCACTACTACACATTTGGGTATCAAGACCCCTTTATGGAGACCCTTTATAAAAAGAAAGGGTCTGAAAGTATTATTGAGACCCGTTTAAAGGTTGAAATACGGTTTAGAAGCAAAATTAAAAAGAAGACCGGTTTATTTCAAGAAGCCTGGTCCATCTTTACAAATATAAAGACCTATCTTCTTGGGATAACCCGATTTGTATAAAGAATTGATGCCAGACAGGTTTTTATGAATCAACCGGTTTTCATTTCACTAAAATCTTGAACATCAATCTTTTCCCTCCGTTTATCAAATGAAATTTTTGAACACCATTCTTTTTCCCCCTGTTTATTAAATTAAAATTTTTGAACACCATTCTTTTTCCCTCTTTATATCAAATGAAAATTTTGAACTTATACTTTTCCCTCTCTTTATCTTCATCCTAAAAAAACCCTAACACACACCCGCTGCTCCTTCTTCTTTTCCAAACACACACCGCCAGATTCTTCTACCACTGATGGTTTTGAAAGCCTCCCCAATTAAGAGTTTAAGTGAGCTCTCTTTTTCTGTAAATAAAGTTTGTATTTTCAAATAATTGGCTACTTATTTATTATATGATGTCCTTTTTATATGTTTTCTTTGTGAAACTCTAATTAGTCCGGTTTACAAGTTAATGTTTGGGGTAATCTGACTTGCCCACCAGGTGTTTGATGAAAGTTTTATGAGAATTGGTGTCTAAATTTATTGTGCACCATGTGTTTGATGAAAGTTCTAACTTGATTTCTTTTAGACTAAATGATAACACTTGGATCATATTTCAGTTGATTTACTAAACCATGGCTTAGTAAGTTGGATGAGATTGGTAATTATAACTTGTTTTTGCTTTGTTTGGGATCAAAAGTTATGTATTGTTATACGATGCTTGGTACAATTTTGTTGTTCTTTTAAGTTGATAAGGACACAATTGTGCAGCCGTTTATGGTTGCCATATAAAAATATTAACGCTTTGCTTTTAATGTGTTTCTAGAAGTTAAAAGTAGCTATATCAGTTTGTTAAGGCTGAAGATATGTGGTACATGATTAGTGTTCAGGTATGTCTCATACTTTCATTAGTATAGAACTTGTGCTACAATGGAGGTACTTATTTAGATCACATTTCAAAAAACCTTATCGTTAAATTAAATGGTATGCATAATATTATAAGTTAAGTAATCTAAATAAGTAAATATCGTGTTTAATAAGTTATGAACACAATTCTTATAACTTAGTAGAATAACTTAAGTGAACAAAAACACTTTATCGGTATGTATTGATGCATATGTATTTAGATGCTAAATGGATTTGTTATCATATTGGTTTGCTTCTTTCAAAGTTTCTATTTTTGCTTATAATAATAGCTCGGATAATTATTATGTAGTTTGAAAGAAATGTTTTGCTTTAGATGGTGACGTGTTTGCTAAATATAGATGTGAATGTTTAGCATTGTTATGTTTTCATTTGTATTACAGATTTTTGTATATATATTCTTGTTGTATTGGATTTGTATGATTATCACATTTGATATGATCTAGTTATGAGACTTGAACTTGCGAGGACGCTTGAAGATACTGATGATCGAAGCATTGTTACTTGTGGTGCTGCAGGACATGTATTATCTTTATGTATTATATCTATACAATGGCAGTTAATGGAAATGATATGATTGATATGCCTTAACAAGACGAATATGAAATTGCCAGTGTATTATCCTTTCGCATTATATCTATTCAATTGAAGATGCTATTTTGGAATCATATCTTAGATTCTTTAATGATTTATTATCATACGAATAACAAAAATGTAACGGGAAAATGTATTTGATTGTAGGTGTGGCATGCGAGTATGCGACTATCTTAGAATGTGGAAAGGTGGAGACGAAATTGCTTGCAAGACATAACAGAATAGCATAGCAGTATGCGAATATCTTAGAATGTGGAAAGGTGGAGACGAAATTGTTCTAGCTAAAAGCTTATACATTTGGTTGGTTGGAGCATTTGGTATTTACAACTGTTGGTTGCTTAACAGGCATTTATTACTTGTGTTATTAATGTTGTTTTGAGTTGGCTTGAACTCAATATTACTTGAGTTACTCGAAATACATTATTCGTAGGGGCTCTTCGCAATTGCTTGTTGAAAAAGCTAATATTTTTGATAAGCAATCTGAAACATCAAAATTTTTATTTTTTTTAAATGTTAAACTAAGCATGGAGACCGGTTTTAAATCTTGAAATGGGTATAGATTAGGTTTTTGAGACACGTTTTTAAGATGATAACACGTCTCCATTTTATTTTAGAGGTATGTTTTAATCATAAAACCGGTTTCAAAAACATGATTGAGACCAGTTTAGAAACCGATCTCTATTTGATTTCACATGGAGAGCCCCCCTCAGACCATACCAAAAACCGGTCTCGATTTGCTTGAGAACGGGTCTCTAAACTACTTTTTGTAGTAGTGTGAGCTTGTCAAACAATTGAAAAGGCAATAAAAAACTTCCCCCCTGCAAACTTATAGATCTTAAATCATAAGCTTGCAAGAGCAGAAAATCGTTATTGACTTTTAAAGAATTCAACAAGCATATTATGAAACGAGAAATGCTACATCCACATAAATTTTACATAAACAAATTTACATAATGATGTGTCAATCAATTATAGGTGGTGAAAATAAGAAAGAGAAATACACTAAAACATAATTGGTCAATTATATTTGCCACATCATTATGTGGGAGTTTATATGTAAATTTTATGTGGATGTAGCATTTCTCGAATGAAACATATCCTTGCATTTTATCATCACCTCTCACAAGCAACTTTCCTTCACATTGCGATGTGGGATGTTGAAAAAAGTCAAGAGTCGTATTTGTCATTCTGTATGTTATAATGTTTTACTATTACTAATTAACGTATTCCAAATAAGTTAGCCAACTAATGACGTATATTGTAGAGTACCTTCTTACTAGTGCTTTAGTTGCAACTTGAAATTAGTAATAGAACTTGGTGATCAACACTAAAGTTGTACAGTTTGTAAAGATTAACATACTCATAATTCGAAACACCTTTGTTGCTGCCAAGATAACTGAAAATAAGTATTACTTCCAAGAAGACCGTAAAAATCTTGTACCTTGATGAAACGATTTGGTTTCAACTATTTTCATTATAATCAAATTCGCATTCACATGTTCAATATGTTTTGAAAGACATAGTGATAAGTATATAAATATGTCCTTTTCGTGTTTGTGGTCATTAAGAATCTTTTGTACTACATCATAAGCTCCATTAAGCTAGCCACTTAAGTTCTAGACTTTATGCAAAAGTCGCAAGAAAATTGCTCGCAATAGATTTCCTCGAAAACCCTTCCATGTTCACGTGTTGTTCATGTAAGTTCCAAGCATCGTTGAGCTTATGCTTATCAAGCGTTAATTCACTAATTCCTCCCTTAGCTTATCCTAACTTGCACAAAGGTTGTACTTGCCACATATGAAAAAGATTTCCGTTGATGGACTTCAACCCTTCGATGAAATGCCAAGTTGTCACAATAATGACGTCTTGGTACTCTGGCAACATTATAACCGTTGTAATAAGATTAATCTACAATCTAATAACTATACATCCAATAACCACCATCCGTTGTAATAAGATAAGCTTAATCCTCGCACATACAACTTTAGAATTAACAGTGAATTAGGGAAAGAAATATCAATTATAAAAGTATACTTATTAAAGAAAGACGAGCATTGTTCTAATTAGCTAATAGTTTATGAGACCTTTTGTTAAACATTGTGTTAATTTCATATTTTTTTAGAATACTTCTAGATGAATTTAAGTCAATGATGAGTCTAAACACTGTGTTAAACATTGTGCTCCGGTCTTTGTTAGTCTGTGTACACCGTTTTCTGTGAGTGTCTATTTGCCAGCAAACCACGGTCCTTATATATCCTACCAAAAACCATAAAAACGACATTGTCCCACTTAATCTTAGATGACACCAGCCATTCCAAAACAAGAGTGTTCCACCCATCACGATGTCGTTTGGAAATGGTCCGGTTTAACACCAAAACGACGTCGTTTTTGCACCCTTAAAACGTTTTCGTTTGCTTCGCTATTGTATATAAGGGTAATTAATAGGTTAATGTAATAAAATAATAACAAACTTTAAAGGTTTGTTCAATTTTAGTAACTAAACTATATCCATCTTATGTTTAAGTAATATAAAATAATTTTTACGTACCATTATATATAGATGTATTAGAGTTAGCTATTGACGGTATGTCACTCCGCTTGGCCAGTCCTCTTAATTTTCTCAGCGCGACGTCTTGTTCTTGCTCGTAAACCACTTGGGAAAAGGATTGTGGGTGTAGGAGACCAACCCGGACGACTTTCCATTCCGTTGCAACCAACCAATCTCCTCTCAACGTACCCTTACGACACCTACACAATGCCAAGATTAGTAGTTATGAAGCAACAATAATAGTCATATCAGCTCATTTATCATCATGTATAAGCATTAATCCCATCGTTAACAAGATCATTTACTTGAACATCATAATAAACACACAAACATGAAACATAAAACTTCATATTAATCAATTCTCATCAACACATGCAAACTTAAAATCACCTTAAGCATGCACACCTTAGCTACTGCGACCACCCGTTGCCACACAAACTTTGAATAAAAAACCCACCAAGCCGCGACCAACTTAACTCATAACTCCAAATAACCATTCGATACTCAACTCGTGAAGTACAAGCACCATCCATTTTTTATACACGATCACTCACTTTTGGAAAAAAAAGAGCTTTGAGTAATTATATAGCTGGTAGATCCACAATCAACGGGGCCTTTGATAATATGCGCTAGACACGCATATATGTCTAACTTGAACCTATCATTGCTGAAAACTCAAATACACCACTAGTGTACCGCAAATTGCATAAAATCAATACGGTTTTGACTTTAAACATCCCGCATCGCATTGTGAAAGAAAATAGATTGTTGAATGTACTTATAAATAAGGATGGAAGGATACATATCAAAGTAGGCATGTTGAATTCATCAAAAGCCTTCTGTGAAATCTTTTTGCTTGTAAGCTTATAATTTCTGTTTTGTAAGTTTGTTTTTTGTATTATTCTACAAGCTTAGAATTTTATACATAAAGTTTGTGTTTATATTCTTTTACAAACTTACAATTTATGCAAAGTTAGCTAAACCTTGTCATGCCAAAAACTTAAATGGTTAATGTCATAGAAATAACTACATATATTTTTTAACGGCGGCTTGTTAAAAAAAAGCAAGCAACATCAAGAAACAGTTACAAAGAAACAATAGAAGCAAAAGGATTATAAATCCAACTAAACTTATACTTAAAATTTCTAGATGAAATCCAAAAAACAACTGAGAATGAAATCCTATAAAATCGCC
This sequence comes from Tanacetum coccineum, assembly GCA_026074375.1. Lineage (NCBI taxonomy): Eukaryota > Viridiplantae > Streptophyta > Magnoliopsida > Asterales > Asteraceae > Tanacetum > Tanacetum coccineum. The sequence continues at coordinate 44,159 of BQNB010013766.1, forward strand.
TTCTTAGGGGGAGGAATTGAGAAGATGTTTTTAATCTCAGCAATTGATTGATTTCTTTTTGATGAGAATGAGTCCCCTACTATAAAAATTATTTGTATTCAAAATAACTTTCCAAAAAAAATTTATTATTGTTTTTGACATTAACTATTTAAATATATGACATTGTCAATTGTAGCTTATCTTTATAGAAAACTATAACCTTGTAAAATATTATAAAAACTAATTTTATACTTAAAATTGTAAAAGCCTGCCAAATAATATAAAAGCCAACCACAACATCTCATGCTTGCAAAGTTATAAAACGCCAATGATAAGCTTGCAAGCATCAAAAGTTGAGATAGGCTTGCATTAGACATGCTAGTTTTAACCGTACATTTCCTTCTTTTTTATAAGAAACTCTCGCAAGCTACTTTCCTTTCCCAAAGCGATGTGGGATGCTCAAAAATTACACATATACGAGTTATATTGGTTGTTATGCGATGAAAGGTGCTTAACAGCCGCAGCCATGACGTTTAAGTTAGACATATAAGAGTGTCAAATGTTATCGAATGCCTCGTTGGTTGAGGGTTTATTAGCTCATAGAGTTATTCGAAGTGTACTTCACGAGTTGATTATCGAATGGTTGAAGACTTGGAGTTATGAATTATGTTGGTCGTGGAGAGGTGTTGAAGGCGCGGCTTCGTGGGTTTTCTTTTCAAGGATTGTGTGGTAACAGGTTGTCGCGGTAAGTAGCTAAGATGTGCATATTTAAGGTGTATTTAAGTTTGTAGGTGTTGGGGAAAATTGTTAATATGAAGTGCTTTTTTACATGTACGTGTGATATTCAAGTTTGTGATTTTGTTTACTTTTTAGACTAACGATGAGATTGATGTTGATCCCATGATGATAATTGAGCGAGAAAATTCTCGAAAAGGTCCGAGTTCAAGGGTGCTACTCACCTTCTCTCCCAAAAAACATTTTTAAGCCAAAAGGGTCCAGGGCGACTGTGCGTTGGGGCAACCTCACCACAACACGCCATGTGTCCATATTTGTAATGTATAAATATTTTGGGCAACTGGTACTATTAGGGCGACATGTACTAGGGCGACTGGTTTTTTTCTCATTTTACATTTGTAAAAAGGAGTGACAAAAAGTACATCCGTCATAGGATGACATTTACTTAAGGGCAACCAAACTAGGGAAACTATTACTTACATATATTTTTTACATTTATACAAATAAAAATATTACTTATACCAAAAAATTATACTAATACCTACAATATACTCCCCCACTTTATTTTCCACCTTCTCTCCCACACAAAAACCTCTCCATCAACCCGCCCCATGTTTTCCCCTGTTTCATTAAAATCCGTATTTTCTTCAAAACGATATTTGCATTTCCTTGTAATCATATTATATGAAACTAATCAAACACATATCAGTCATTTGTTGGAGCAGATGTGGTGCTTGCCGGTAAGTTTCAAATATATTGATTATATTTATAGTTTACAAAATCTTGTTTGTGTTTTCACTTGTTTCTTGTTATTAGTAATTTAAGTTGTAGTTTCAACCTAAGTTATAATGGTTTATTTGATGAATGGTTAATGAGCGGATATGATGTTCAAAAGAATAAGTTAGTCAATACCATGGTGTTAGTGACTTGAATCCAAAAACATAAACTGATGCCTCTGTTAAATTTTGTAATTTTTGATTTTATAAGTTTATGAGTTTAATTGTATTTGGACACCAGTTTAAGTGTAGTCTGTTCACTCTTGTTTTTTTAGTTATAAACTTAAATTATGAGTATTTTGGTTTACTATGTTCAGAACCTCTGTTATTGAACCTGATTGTTGTTTATATTGTTCCAGGATTATGTATGTAAAGTCATCATTAGGAGTAAATTGAATTATTTCTGGTTTATTAAGCAAAAGTTAGATGTGAAGCGTCGTATTTTGTTTCGGAGTACATGTTTTGGACCTTGGTTGGATTTAATGTTGTTTGACCATGAACCACTGCTAGTAGATTATATGCTACAAAGACAACATAAAGTTAATGATCAGTATCATGATATGCCCTTGATTTATTATATGGAAGGTCATAAACTACATTTTGGTCGTCGAGAGTTTTCTCTTATCACCGGTTTTCGTTTTAGAACTGTAAGTTTTGACTTACATAGTTCTGGTGAGCTAAAGTTTTAGAATAGGGTATTCCCTAATAAGATAGGTTTTAGTATTACAAACATAGATATTATTGGTGTTATTGAGGACGAGGAGATTTTTGGCAAGGTATTCGATGATGATGCATAACGTCTTTGCCTTTTGTTAGCTTTAGAGATAATATTTATAGGACGTTTGTTGACATTCAATGTGGGTGATACCTTGTTCAGTTTGGTTGAAAATATTGAAGCCTGGAATTCATTTCCTTGGGGTGACATGAAGATTGTGTGTATTCATTTTACGATGAAATTAAGAATTTAAAAGAAAGGCATGGTGACGAGCACTATTATGGGTTGTTTAAAGATCGCAACTATGTTCCCACATATACGTTGTCTGGCTTTGTGTTTGCTTTCTAGGTTAGAAATTTATTTTAAATTGATTCAATTTTAATTTATGTTGACTTAACATTTGAAATATAATTTAGATTATGGATTCTAGAGACATTTGAAAGATGTGAAAGTTGGTGGATTAAAGACCCAAAAGTAATACCAAGATCACTCGGTTGGTCGAAGAAGTCATTATTTACAATATCAGATTACCCTTTCCTTTTTGCAAAGGTTAATGCTAAACTCTCAAAATTTTATTATTAGTAGTTTATTACATATTTGTTTATTACAACTCACCAATTATCTCTATAATATTTAGGAATCAAGGTCAACGTCAATCTCCGACCTACTATAGCTGAGTACCAATCTTCATGGTGGATAGATAATAACTTATATTTTCAAGAATTCGTTCCCATTTGCTCCTCCAATCAAAGAACATCAACTTAAACATCCTTCAATGTAGTTTCAACATGATAGGTCATGTTGGCCAATCAAATATAAAATAAATTGATAAATGTTTTTCTTTTAATCAAAATTAGGGGCCCACTTTTTATGCACTCCTCACATTGAATACAACTTTACCTATCATGTTGAAAACAAACTTGAGAGGATCTTTTTCCCTTTAGAAACATATCTTTCAAAGTTGGAGAAAGCACGTAAACATGGGAAAACAGGTTTCATTGTGTTTCATCGACTAGGAGGTACAACAGTAATAGTGTCAGAAAAAATGCTTAACGATCGTGTGATTATGGGAGTTAAATTTCGACGTTTTTTCAAATTGAAACTATTATTCAATTATGTTTTATTCTGAGTAAATATAAATAAAATACTTTTTGCATTATTGTGTATTTTTTTTATTCGAGTATAGATATCAAATTTTAGGTCCCTTTCAAATAAAGAAGGTGACAGACAGGCTAAGCTGAAAGTTTACTGATGAATGTCTCAAGTATGACATCTGACTTATGCGATGTCACTCAATAGCAATTTTTGCAGGATGTTGATCGAGCCGGCTGATCCCGATGAAAATGAGGTCAGGTAAAGGTGTTAAATGTCAAATCGAGCAAGTTATAGTTTAGGATCACTTACCTTGACTTATTATATTTCTACATTATAGGATTATCTTCGAGAAGAGGAATTGAGATTGTGTTTAGAAGGTGAAGAAAAAATGCGTTGTGAACATCAAAAATTAATTGTCGAGGAGAATAGGATTAGGCTGGATGAGTAAAAAAGGTTGAGGTTGGAAGAAGAGAATATGTTGCAGTTGGAGCAACAGAAGAAAAATAAACGAAAGGAGTTTATGAATTCAAATCATTGTAAAAATTTATTGTCTAAGTTAGCACCTGCGAAGAGGATTCAGCTTTGTTCATCTTCAGAAAAGATACAACCCAAAGTTAGTTGGGTTAAGATCAAAAAATACCGTCAACAAGTTTATGATCCATGCACCGCCGAATTTCTAAAAACTGTTAAACCATGGGTTGAGGTATCAAACGTTTGCTACTAATATACAAATCAATATTAGATGTTACAATGTGATTTAACTAACAAACTTAATATGTATTTGTAGGATACTTCGCAGATATTGCAAGTCTATGGACAACAGTTTGTTGATGATGATATTGAATTTTGTTTTCTCGGCAATGCAAGGCAGATTACAATAAACTATGATGGAACGATGATTATATTGTAGATAGGAATTTCTGGCTTAAGTTGGTTTGCTTAGACCCTGCAAGGAAAGGTTGGCTAACTGAAGAGGTAAGTATATATTGAACAAGTATAAATACAATTTGTAATCGTTAATTTGTTGTTTTCGCTTTAGTTAGCCATTCATTTGTATCTTTAAATGAACAGCACATAGACTTGTGGGTGGACTATATGTGGCATGTCAGACCCAAGAATTCTAATTGGGCTATGGTTAGTTGCTACTTGTTCAGTGCCCTATTGCAAAATGGCATGCCCTTATTTAATGCTAATTTGGGAAAGGTATACCACTACATAGAGCGAGGTTGATCAGATAAACATCTACTCTAAATAAATACCTATAATGCACGATTAATCATAAACACCTACCTTTAGAAGCAGCTAATAAACTAAAGCATTATGTAGGTATTTATTCCAATTAATGAAACGGGCGAACATTGGTGTCTTGCCCAGTTTTATATTATGTCTGGAGAGGTGACATTTTATGATACCGGGGCACACATATGATCATTGATTGTTGGTTTTTACACTTCTATATATATTTTATATTTTATTATATTTTATATATATTTACGGTGTGAATCCGACACGATCAGTAACTCACAAACCTTTTAAACATTTAAACGAAAATATTTGTATATGTTTACTTAAGGTTATAGAAAATTTTATAACAGAGTATAAAGTGTTTAGGAGAAAACATATTATACGCTTATGTGGAACCAATCCAGTTTAAACTTTCACTGTTATAATCAATATGAATGCATGTTGAGTAAACTTTACCGAAGTATACAAGTAAACCAATTAATCAGTTCAATATGTTTAAGCTTGAATGTGCATCATGTATGTTAATTAATCAATCACAACTAGCATAAAATCCAAGAACTAACTGAGTACAAGAGTTATATGCATGTAATTACAATTTTGTAACCAGCTTTAGATCAATTAGCTTGGATAGTAACTTAATTCCCATAATAGCATTGGTTTTTGTTCTTTAAATGGTTTGACCCAAAGAAATGACCTACCTAAAAGCTTTCTCCACTACTAATCACATTAGTAAGACAAGATCCCACTATTCACCTCCTGTACTTTTAAGTTTTGCATTTTTTTTGTTTGATTATTTTCCCCTTCCTATATATTTGCTCATCACCCTACCCTTTTCCATACCACATTCCAGTTAGATAGATTTTATTAACTCAAACTTCCGTCCACTACAATGTCTCACCTATCTCAACTAGCTTTCGATTCAAACTCGAACCAACTCACAGACATTGTGACTTTGTTGTTTCATAATGACAATCAAAGGGACTTTCAATTGGTTAGGGATACCTATGTATCTTGCCAACACTTGATTGTTCGATACGAGGAGAGGCATGAGCAAATACTTGAGTTGTAAAATTTGGTTGAGTCCACTGTTGTTGCAGAATGTGTAAGGTTGCTTCAGAAGTTTCAGCAAGATGACTTGGAGTCCTCTAGAGGCATGATGAGGCTTATCTGTGAGACACAACTTAAGGTCCTTAAGAAGCTCTCTTTCATTGCTCTGTTGCGCAGACAGTGATTCAGTCATGTTCTATTTTGTGCTCCCTCTTCTGTCAACGTTTGCTTTTGTGTTCTAGTTGTTAGGGTGTGGTAGTTGTCTGTTTGGTTTCTTTTGTAATGGGAATCATCATGTAGATGTCATGTTATGGTGGTGTTATCTTTTGTTAAGTATGAAGGCATGTGTGTTCCATCAGGCTATTAGTTAATGAAGTTATCCTTGTCTATGCATATTGTTATTCGTTTGTGTTAAAACTATAATTGAAAACATACATATAAAACACAATCAAGTTGTATCATATCAATTAAAAACAAACATTAAAGTATATGAAACAACATCTAAGTATCTGAGATCTTAAAAATAAAAATTAATTTTCAAAATTTAATTCACATGTTAATTTTTCTTAATTTTTCTTAATTTTTCATCAGGTCCAGCTTCCCGTTGTGCTAGAACGTGCAAATATTTTTCAAAAGAATGGAATTGATCCAAGCAAGTATACCATTACGTTTAGGCTAGCCGACAATGTTCCTAAGCAGGGGGGTGTATTTGGTGATTATAGTGTGTGGGTTTGTATACTTTTATATAGGTTGGCGCATGGGTTGTCGTTGGATGTAGATGATCATGTTGACGTTGCCTTGGCGTATCGAGAGAAGATGGTTCGATTTTTTTTAAACACAAATGTTAACTATAATTTGGTATCACATCATTTGTTTAATATTTTTTTTATTACCCTTTTTCATACTTTAAACCTTGTACCGAGTTTGTTTCAAGATTGTGTTCTACTTTAAACCTTGATTCTACTCAAATTTATTTATTAACTTACAAAATCATAAATCAAGAAACACTGAATATTAATATTTAAATAAGTATGTAGTCATTGAACAAGTAATAAACGTTAATATAAGAACGATAATAGACAGAAACAATAGTATCATCATCATCACTAAATTCCCATTTTCTTGTCTAAAGTCTTTTAACGCTCCTAAGGAACTCTTCTTTTTCACCCGGCCTTTTTAGTACAACGTCAATCTTGACTAGAAGGTCCCTAACAAACGCTATATCTTTGTCTTGCAATTCTAAGAAGAATAAAACAGTCGCAATCTTGTTATCATTCAAATTTTCCTTTGCATCATGTATGAGGGTCTGCCTCATATTAATACTGGCTTGTAGTTCTCGAACAGCCACCATCAATTGCCTCCCTTTTGAAAGGTCAGTTTGTATATCTCTGTTGATTGCCACATTCAACATATCCCACAAATCTCTAGAGTTAGATGCCGCACGTAGTTCGTCAACTGGTGATTGATGTTGATCCCATGCCTTGATCGATTCTTTACATTGTAAAGTGTTTGTTACCTTGGATGAATCCAAAATAACAACGGTTGAGACTTTGTTTGTATATCAAAGTGTATGCGGAATCTACACTTTGATACTCTAGAGGTATTTATCAATGGAACAGTAACAACCAAAGAACAATGAATAAAACACAAACTGCTTCAATATTATTGATAATACGAGTACTCTTGTAGTACTAGGGTTACAACCTTGAAGCTATTCTTTCTCTAAGATGTATCTCTATCTCTTAATCATAAGCATCTATCTTAAACCTTAATCTAGGATCTCCTTTTATACAAACAAGGAGTCCTTTACAAGATAACTACCGAACTTTTAGGATCAATTACAATTATATTCAAATACAAATATAAAAGATATACATTCCTTATTTATCTCTTTGCATCCTTATCTTCAAGTCAGCAGCTTCGACCATCAGCAGTATTAATCTTTCTTCTAGCAGTATTAACTAACTCTGGCAGTACTAAGTTTGTACTGGCAGTACTAACTCCATTAGTACTGTTAGTTATACCTTGGCAATATTAACTCTTGTGAAGATTTATTCCCAACAATCCTCCCCTAAACTTGTGATTTATCTTCAAATCCATCAAAGTTTCTTCTAATTAAATCTTCTTGTTCTTTTTGATGTTTTTTTTCAAACACTCTTCTACTTCTGCACTTATGATCTGATGAACTTTAGTAGTTCATATGCTTGTGTACTCTCATGATCAACCTCCAATCTCTTACTAGCATCTTTGATATAACTTTCTTAACCTTAGAGGATACATGTCTTTTCTGTACTGCATATGTATGGCGTTCCATTTTGCATCAGCAGAATGTGAACTCCACAGAAATCACATAAACTCCAACTTATCAGATTATACTCATTCTGATTCATCCATATTTCACTCTCCTCATCGGCTATCAATAAGGGTAATCATGTATCCCATTAGCATTAAATCATATCCATTATGGTTTTGTGGACATTTACCCTTTTCTTTGACCAACCTGTATAACTCCAGTAAATTCTTGTCTCTATCAAAATCATATTAACATTTCACTAGATTCTTGTAGTTCTTTGTGCTTCCTTCTCCTATGCATGATTTTGTAATACTATGAAAGTTATATCTGACAAGTGGTAAGTCCTTTCCATCCACTATTAATATACTTTGTATGTAGATACCTCATCATCTACATGCAAAACTTCTTCTATTTGGGAACTATAATACTAAAATATCTGTTTAAGTTCTTTTCTCATCATCTTGTTCCACCTTTTGTTTCTTTAGCAAGTATTCTTGTTCTTCTTTAAGTAGATATTCTTCCTTCTTTCCTGTTATTTCTTTGAGGTATCTTTTCTCAATTTGTTCTTATTCAATTTCCTGAAACTCAGCAGAGCTTCTTCTTTTCCACTTTTCACATTTCCACAATCAATTCTGCACAAAAGTTTTGATTGAAATCCCATACCTTTTCAAAAATTGGCCTAATCTCATCATAGCTCAAGCCTTTCATCTTGTAATTACTTTGATTCTTCAAGTAGACAATCATGTTCTTCCTTGCTTGAGCTTCTGACTTAGGTTTATTCTTCAACTCACATATTTTGAACTGACATGATCCATTCCAATCAATTATCCTTTGTTTGGTTTAGTTTTCAGTTGTAACTTTTCTTCTTCGAGTGCTAAAAGTTGTCTTGCTATATCTTCTCCTTGCAAATTATGCCTTGTTCCTTTCGATCACTTGTTTTTGCAATCTGATAGCTTCTTCTAAACCCAGTCTCTTTGTTCCAATAGCTTCTTGGACTTTTTCTCAGGCTCTGGTTCAGTCATGATTGCTTTTCCTTTATCCTTCCTTGCCTCTTTACTCCTTCTGCCATATACAACTCTACCAGCAGTACTATGAGTTTCTCTGGCAGTACTAATATTTTATCAGAAGAAGCAGTACTAACATGTATAATACAAGCAGTACTATCTTCTGGAGGTCCTTCTTAGCTGTCATCTTGATATGAACAACTTCATCATCTGAGCAAAAGCTAGGTATTTAGGTCTTCATCTATCCTCCCCTGTTTGGAAGAATCATCTTCTTCATTCCTTTGAATTCCACATCCTTGACTCTTTTCCTTGCTTTCCCAGTCTTGATTGTAGCCTCTAACTTCTTAATCCTGAGAATAAGCTTAGTGAATTGCAGAATTTGTATAGTTTGCTTAGTCTTCTTTAAAAAATCATCCTCAAGACTCCAATCCTTTTCAGATAGTTGGTGAACCAAATTCGTCAATTCATTTAGTTTCAAGCTACCCTCATCAACTTCCCGTATGACTATGTGAACATATCTCTGGAGAGGTGATTACTTTGGGTGATTGGAACATGGTACTCTGCATAGTAGTAAGGTTGAGTTCAAAGTATAGGTTACAGTAGAAGGTTCAGATGATAGTGAATGTGATGATTGATCCTTGATGGTGATGAGGAAGGTGCTGGTAAAGACTCTATGGTGTAGGTTAAAAGTAAGCCTTTAGTAGGAAATAACCCAATATCTACCCCTGTATATCCTTTGGTAAGTCTCCTCATGTTGCTAAAAACCTTGTTATTTAGAGAGGGTACAAGATATATGCTGGAATGTGTCTTAAGCTGTTTCTTCTAAATATCTAGGCAAATTTGAATAAACCTAGGATACATTAAAAACTTATGGGGGCTTCCTATGTTTGTTGACCAGTGTGTTCAAAACAATCATCCTAGACGAAGTTGTTATCATATTTGTTCATAAGCAAATAAAGAGCAGGAGCTATGTTATATAAAATTGCTCTCCCATAGTTCGTCTTCTTAGGGCTAAGTCAATGAAGTAGAGTATGTATATGAAACATCCATTGAGGTGAGAATACACCCTTATGAAATAGTTAACTTATGATCTGTTGGATACCCATGAGTTGCAAGCTGCTCAAAAATCTCTGAGTCTCGGGCATAGATGTGATACCATCATGTCTCTATTCCAACTTGAGATGTCATCTTAAAGGAGGCTTCAGTATGATTGTCTTGATTGTGCGATCATTGATGAGCAGTGTTTGTTACCTCCCCTTCAGTGTTCTGTCAGTAAGTAGATGCTTCAGGCAGTTCTCCAATTGTTTGATGTTTTAAGATATAGATTTTTGGCTTTCTTAGTTTTGTTTATAGTGAGAGCATAGTTGATATGACTTGACTTAGCGAAGTGTGCTAATAACTTGATGAAATCCCTCACTCCCTGTAGCTTTTCCCAATGAACGTCAGCCATATTGTGCTTTGCACAAAATCTTCCAATCTAGCATGTGTAAAAAGGTGCATCTATTATGTGGGATTGTTCGTTTTAGGAAAGTTATGAAGGTGGAGAAAGTTAATTAAGATTATTTAGAGTAAAACGTTAGAGATATGTTTTGACCTGACTTAAAGATAATTTGAGTTTATAGTGAGTATTTCAAGCGAATATATAGAAAGATCACGAAAGTCCAATTAGTCAAACCTTATATCGTAGGTATTTGGCGAAAATATCTCAACGGCTCTATTTATTAATGATAAATTCTCTGTTAGGACTAACCAGTGCTAACGGTCATTCCTGCAGTACAAATTTGGTTCTGTCTAGCCTAAGTACTAAAATAAGCCTAGCAGTATTAAACTTCTCCACGATAAAAAGCAGTACAAACTCAACTTTTGTAATCATTCAAAAAAGCTTACAAAATCTTCTTTCTGTTTTGAAGCTCACATTTAAATATCTCATCTTTAATCACTTTTGCACTTCTGTCTGTTTTTCAACATCTCACTATCTTTTTTTTAAGCTCACAATTCACACTATCTTTTGGCTTACCAAAATTCACACTAGTACCCAGTTTTTGGACAAACTACAAGCCATTAACTGTTTGAGTAGCTTTACAATAAAGCAGTTTGCTTTGGAATCGCCAATGCTTCAGTTGTAAAAACATGGTGCTTTGAGAACCTATAGTTTGAGTAAATAATCAACTATAAACGGATTTGAGAAGTCTTTACAGTAGTCGTTCTGCTTCTTGGACTAGTCAATACTTGATTGTCTATAAGACACTGGTGTGACATGGATGCCATTTGTTGTGTGGTGTTAAAACCAACACTTTAAGAACAACAACATTCCTCCCCTCAAATAATGCATCAGTGAGTAGCCAATTTCACACTTCATTGTTTATCCTGAAAGTCGTAGCCTCAAACTAAGAAAAACTTAATTCTAAACCATTTTTCTTGTTTAGTAGGTTTTAATTAAATGTTACTAACAGGATTAACAGTGAGACATAGAAATAACTAGCAGTACTAACTATAAGTAACAGTTTTGTCAAACAGTCTTAAATATAACTAGCAGTACTAATTATAACTAACAGTTTTAACTTGTTTAGCAGTATTTAATTCTGCCTCCATAGGCTCCTCCACCAAAAGTAAAGCGACATAACTTCCATTCAAAGTCTTTGAAATATAAAGATGGGCTTTTTCAGGGGGATAATGTGCCTTGAGCATCCACTATCAACAAAGCCTTTATCATTTAGTTGTGAATTGCTCTGCACAAAAACAAAAACTTATGAAGTTACGTTTGATTTTGGGGACCCAAGCCATTACTGACTTGGATCTGCCTTGTGCATCAATGTAATTATATTTGCTTGAAATACCACAGTGATGCACAATTGGGTTTGTTGGGGTTCTCCATACCAACAGCCTTGAGGGCTTAACATCATTAAAATCACCATTGCCTGACAGTTTTAACTAGTTGATCTAAATGCCTACCAGTATTACACTTTGATAAAACACCTTTTTGTTAAGTTGTTACTCTTGTAAATGGGGCCCTTGTGAACCAGTTAATTGTGCTTGATTTTAAAATATGTCCTTGGTATAGCACAATGAGTTGTTGACTTGGGCGTTGTTAGCAAATGCGTAGAAGCAGTATAAAAGGGACCTAACAGTATTAAAAGACCTAGCAGTCTAAAAGGTTCTCTCCAGTTTTAAAGGACCTAACAGTATTAACAGGCCTTGCAGTATTAAAAGATTTTAGGCCAGTCTTCATTAAGACTGCTCTTGGAGCCATATGTTTGTGTGCACTGGGATGAGAGGTTTTAGAATAGTAGTCATTATCCTTTTTGTTATAATTATTTCCACTTACTATTCTTTTCCTTGTTTGTTAAGGACAGCTGTATTGAATGTGATCAAAACTTTCACAGATAAAACATGCTTTGTTATTAAATTACAAAGCTTACATCCTAACTGATTGGATTTTTTGCCATTCCAGTTCTTTGGTTTCCTCTAGGTCTTTGTGACATGTACATCTCAGCATACTTCACTGGCTTCCCAACTGGTTTTTCTATTTTAGCAGCAGTAGGAATAACAGTTTTCTTTTCAGGCTTAGTCTTAGACCCATCTTCTTGTGTAATCTTGTTCTCATCAATCTAACACCCCATATCCTTAATAATTGGGCATCATTATTCTTTCTAACTGTCTTTGGTGTTTGGCTGTGTAAATGAAATAAAGGGGTGTTTGGTTGGCTGTGTGACAGCCACTAGGTGCGTTTGGTTTAACAAGTTCAAAATAAGGATGTGTCTGGTTAATATAAATCAACTAATAAAAATATCGTAAGGTTTTCTAAATAGTAAAACCAGATATAATGGTGGATAATTGGTTAAATTAATGTGATTAGTTATTATTTTCGGATATATTATATTAGACCCGTAACGGACTTGTAATATAAAAATAACGACAATAACAAATAAATACACTTGAAATTTACTTAGATGTTTGCTATTGAATTGAATTGGGAAAGTGAATTTGCAACAAAGTCTTTCGACTTGGGATCGTTTTATAAACGGAAAGGTCATGACGAAATTTTATATAAATTTCTATATTTAGTAATGTTTTACTAAGACTTCTATTATTTTAAAAACCGGTAAAAGAGACTAAGTTATATTTTAAAAATATATTAAAATATAACTATACAATGACCCGACAACGAACGAAAACTATACTTTTAGAAATGAGACAACAATTTTAGCTACGATCTGTCAATAAGACGGAAGATTAATTTATAAAATATTATTTTCTAAATTCCTGACTAGAAGAAAAAATCATAACTTTTGTAAAAGTTTTACAAACATCGGTTGTTCAATTCATAACTTTAAGACGTGCATCTAACTTTTATGCAAGGTGTTTTTATTAATTAAATTGGTGTCGAAATATTTGGTTTTAATTATTTTCTCACACTTCTTATATAATACTTGCAAAGTATTATATACTTTATATTAATCTTTAGATTGTTTGTCTTTAATAAATAATTCACGGTATGAGTTATATAATTGTTATTTTTCATATGTAATATATACGGGATATATTACATACTTTGCGTTATTTTTAATTTATTTATTTAACCAACCACCAAACCATTACAACTTGGAAATCTAAATCTTTATCAACGTGTCGCGTGGATGCAACCGTTCATTGGGAAATCCAAATACTTTATCCTAGGCTAGTGGGTCGTAGCCGTTAAGATAAACCGCAACTTCTGGGTCGAGCCGTTCCGGTTTCCGTTTGTGCTGTGTTTACTATGTGCATTTCTGCAAATCGTTCTTCATCATCAATGTGAGTTTATAGCCCCATGTTTTATTTGTTTTACATATATTTTTGAGGTGAGAACATGCTTGTTTGCAAATGCGTTTACATGGTTGATTACAAATTGGTTGCATACTCATTTACATAGTTCGCTTTGGGATACATTATTTGACTTCATTTTTGGTCACAAATACATACTTTACTTTTGAAATAATTACGGATTAGCTTAAGCGGATTGAACTAATAACAACAAGTTACTGCCCGGGTGTTCTTGGAGGGGACACCGGTAACGGGAGTACATATTCTTTAAATAAATGCCCGGGTGTTCTTGGAGGGGACACCTGTGATGGGTACATACAAGTCTACGTCACAGCTTCATGAACTGTAAATCACTTGGAGGGTGAGCGTGAATGTTATGAAATAGATCTATTCGGGTAAATCCCCGTTCGGGTGATTAGCTATCACTAGGCAATGAACGTTATAGCATGTTGTCCACGCGAATGTTATAAAATAGATCGAAAACAAAGCCAAAACGACAAAACCGTACATCAGAATGGTAAAAGACTAACTAAGAAAGACATGGCATATTTTACAACTCTTTTGATTTTATTAACAATTCATAACATACATTTTGGGAAGAACATTTAAGGATTTAAATGTCATACAACCCTTTGGAAACCTTTGGATGATCATTATATTTAAACAAACCATGAACTCACCAACTTTAATGTTGAACGACTTTAAGCATGTTTTTCTCAGTAAATTAGATGCATGGATATCGATGTGGCATTGGAGTCTAAATTGACAAGATTTTCAATAATGGGAGGATATTGGATTCCCATAATCATGCTAAGGATGTGAAGCTCAAGTGAACGATGGACAAAACCACGAGCACGAGAGGCTTCATAATCTGGGGCAATCCTGGACAAACATCACAAACCACAAAACACGAGAAAGGAAGAGGCGAGCCTCCTCACAACACACTTATTCGTTACTACTATATAATTATATAAGGATAAGCATGGGTTGCCACCCACGAAGCGCTTATTTTTGTTAACCGAGTCTTGAGCCTGACTCGATCCCCCATACTTGAGTTGGTCAAGGAGGATAGAAATGGAGAAACGGAACATCCAAGATAGGAATGTCCCCTCCAGAAATCATCATCGGGCTTTTAGAAAAATCAGAAATGATCTTTGAAGGATTAAAGCCCCGATGAGATAAGAGATGAGGAGATTTTTCCTCATTTGAAGAAAGACTACCAGGATTGAAAACTTTTTCCTCATTTTCGGATGAAAATGGGAGCAAAGTGTCAAAAACTGGAGAAAGAGGATCACGGATGAATGAGATAGAAAATGTATCCCGAGATAGAAATCTCATGGATTAGACTTCAAAGAATATCCCCAGATCAAAAATCTTGTTTCTAGTTCCGGAAGGAAAAGAAACTTCAAGATTGGATTCGAGAGAATCATCAGAAGGAATGAAGTCCGAATTCAGCATAAGGGTGGTATGGGTGGGTAACACATTAGGCACATAAACATGCTTACATGACATACATATATATAATATATATGCTTGCATCCCTTTTGCGTATATCGTACGTTTATTTATATAAGAGTTAATTATATAAATACTAGAACATTTCTTAAGACATTGTGAGTTGCACAATGTCTCATTTATACCTCAGACATTGTGAGTTACACAATGGTCCTCTCTCTTTTTACTTCTTTAGACATTGTGAGTTGCAACAATGGCTCACTTCAGTTCTCAGACATATGACAGTTAAACAATGGTCTCTAAGAATATTATTTTTCTTCATAGCTTTATACAATATCGTATTACACGAAAGACCGTCATAAATTTTTTGTTTACATGGAATTTATGTATGAATCAAGTATTACAAGTCTTGTATGGGCGGGACTTGTAATATGAGGATTGATATGATAATTGCTATGTTAACTCGTTCATAGAGACCTTTACCTTATATACCTAACCGGTACGCATTAAACTAATCTTTGAACTCTATGTCGATATTCCCTAATAGTTTTACTCCCCCCGTTACTGCCTAAAGACAGTTTTTAAACGACGTCGATACCCCATACACATTATAGAACCTTCCTGCATCGGATGTCATTCAACCACCTTGAAAGTTATGTGAGTACACCATATTCATCAAGAAATTATTAAGTAGGATGATTTATAATCTCTTTATTTGAAAGGATTGGGACGCCTCTTCGTTTAAATAAATAAATTGTAAATCACTAAACCATAAATTTATCAATTCACTATTTACATAAATTGGGACTCTTATTTATGCAAATAATGAATTATAAATGAGTGGGCTTAATGGTATCCGATATGAAACGAGTATGAACTCGAACCCGACAATCACCGGAATCCGTTAAAAAGGTCTAGAAACACAATCGTGTCTTACCACTCAGCAGAATCTTAAGGCCTCACTTGAACTACCTTATCTCATTCTTAAGTTATTACTTTTGCCATTACAAATCCTTACAATCATGAACTGTTTGTAGAGCTAACAGACTTGTTACACTCTTGATCTAATGATTGGTCAATCTCCGAACTAACAGACTGAGTTATAAAATATTTCACCACCTATAGCATAGCTCTCCCGTGAGCTCCTCTCATTTTGTTTGAACTAATATCATAGGGGATATTGTTTCTCGAAATGTCCTCACTCTCTGCATCCCATCACCATTTGTTATAGTTATTGTCGTTATGGTTGCTGTTGTTGGGTCCTGGAGCGGTCCCAACTTGTACAACTTTATCCAATAGGTAATGCAACCCCCCTTAAACCAGATAAACACCTATCGACGAAACCGATAGTCGAACTATTCATTTCAGGCCACTAGTACGAAGACGTTAAGGTCAGCGATACTTCCTAGTACGGCCCAATAAGTTGAAAACCTACATCATAAGCCTTGGTTGATGTAAATCATCAACATTACAGATAGCAAAAACTAGGACACTGCATAACTGCCGGTAACAGATAAAACTTTATACAAACATACTCACGCGGCTACACTTTCTCCTTTAATGCTTCCACTATTAAGAGACTTTCTTTATAACGCGGTTATATCAGTCATAAGATCTGTAATGATATTTTTTGAGATACCTATTTTGATGGATTAAATATCCTGGTCAAACCTAGCCAAAATTTTTGGTATATTGAGAAGTGTCGAAACATCAAATTTTGCTGAATAAAGTTATCAGCGTCTTGTTTAGAACTGGTTTATTAAATATTAAATCTTTTCTTGGTCACACAGTAGGTTAACAAGAATCGAATCCCGGGACGGGATTCCTTTACGGGGTAGGTACTGTAACAACCGGTAATTTTTGGAATTTTAAATGACTATTTTACCCTTTTACTTTCCGGGTTCGACTTGACTTTTTGACTTTTGATCTTTTTATTGTCACATAAAAACGATTACCGCGTAACCGGTAATTTTTCGAAACATATTTAAATAATAAATCATATTTATTATTACATATCTCTCATGTACAAATTTATTTTTTTAACTTATTTGACTTGAAAACGAAAAGATATATGTTATTCCTGAGTTGACTTATCAAAAACGACCCGCTAACTCACGTTTTCACGACTCGGACTCTAACAATTTGATGTAAAACGACATTCCAGACAACTTTTTAGTTTTGCTCGAGACCCGAAAAGAAGCAGAAAATGACCAAAATACCCTCGCAAAATTTTAAAAACGAGAACAACGCGTACCGACACAAAATAATTAAACTATATTTAATTATCACTTTTCATTAAATAGAAATATTTAATAAATTATTTTCATTTTATTCATAACGTTTGTTATAAACGCAAATATTCAAGTAAAAGATCATTTTACGGACAAAGTTTATCAGTAATAACCAAAAAAATAATAAACGTTTTTTAAATAAAATTTTTTATAAAACGTTTTATGAAAAAGTTAGTCGATGAATATTCACTTTCATGGAAAAATGATTTTGAACGACAACGGTAAATAATCTTCGAGTTTGAATCGACCGTTAGCTAGTTCACACGAGTCCCGAACCAATACTTTACAAAAATTTCACTTTATGTCCCTCTAGTAATATTTACATGGAACCCCCTCAAGTATTACACAATGTACACTTTGTTTTTATAACTTCTCATTATATATATTCATAACCCAATTAGGGTTTCATTCATATTTTAACCACACACACACATATTCTCTTGGCAGATTCCGGCGCCGCCAACCGGGCCACCACCGCCGCTGCCCTAGTCGCCACCACAAGCCAACACCCACACCGCTGCCACCTCCACCGATCTATTAGACAACACGACACCACCCCACACCATCGCAACCCCCACCATCGTCACCCCCGCCGCCCCCCCCCCAACACAATACATCAAATAACGTCGCCACCACTGCCACATCTATCACCCAACACCACACACCGCCACAACCATCAACAAATCACCACACGTCGCCACCACTCGCCACATCCAGTCACCAACACCACGCACCGCCACAACCAACAACATCATCACCACGAATCACCACCACCATCGTTATCATCTCCACCCGAACACCCTCGTACACAGACCACGCAACCACCACCACAAGCCACCATCGTCTCCAACCATGACATCGACCCCACAAAGGTTGTTTTGTTTTTCGTGGGTTTTTCATAGTAAATAAGGTGCGATTGGTTTGATAAAAACCCACAACAAGGGTGCGTTTGGTTTCCTTGACACCACGAGGGTGCGTTGGTTTTAGCATGAAAGAACAGACGACTAGGGTGCGTTTTTCTTTTGTGTTTCATCAGAATAGGGTGCGTTTAGTTGTTTAATTCCGTACAAGGGTGCGTTGGGTTTTGGCAGAAACCGCATAAGGTGCTTTGGTTGTTCTACCCGCACATGGTGCGTTGTTTGCAGAACCGCACTTGGGTGCGTTTGGTTGGCTGTGTAACAGCCAAGGGGTGTTTGTTTTGTGGTTAACAACACAAGGTGCGTTTTTGGATATGGGTTAACACCAACAGTAGGTGCGTTTGGTTTCAACAGAAAACACAAAGGGTTGTGTTTGTGGTTTAGCAAAAGACACATAAGGGCCGTTTTTGGTTTTGCCAGTTTCAAACTAAGGGTGCGTTTGGTTTAGCAAACAACAATAGGGTGCGTTTTGTGGTAGCAGAACAGCAGCAAGGGTGTGTCTGGTTTTATATAAATCGACAATAAATCTATCGTAAGTTTTATAAATATATAATTCCGGATATATTCGGTAGTTGAATAAATGGTTAAATAAAATGTAATATTTATTATTTTGTTTAGTTATATTTTATATATATATATATATATATATATATATATATATATATATATAGAGTTAGGATCAAATGAGAATAATAACTAAAATGAGAAGGATAAGAAGTCACCACAACCACACATTCCAGATGCACCTACAAAAGTGGATGCATCTCCCATTAAATTCTCTCCTTTTATTTAAAATGTGTGGTCATAATTACTTCTCTTTCTCACTATTCCTCATTAGTATTATCTTATTGGGGAATCCCCTCCCATCTATATATATAAATATATATAGTATATATAAATATATATATATATATATATATAAATATATATATAGTATTTCGTAACCCGCCCGACGGCGGTTTGTTCGAATGGTGTTTGTTGTTTATTTGTTACCTTAAGATTGTGAGTGTCGTATGATTAAGACGAATTGTTGTATTTCTAAAAAATTGTTAGACGGTCTTACATTATTTGTTTTTATTTGTTAAAACATGACTTAGTTTATGGATTGTAGCCCCTGTTTATTATTTATGTATGTTTGACTTGGTTTATACAATATGTATTATATTTGCCTATTTTATGAAATTAAATGATATAATAATTGATCACATTAATATAATTCGATTATTGGTAGTGTTAGAGTGTAACAACCCACCAAAATTAGGTAGCAGCGGAAATGTAACATTGAAGGTGCTACGTCAAGTACAAACAGATCCAAGATATAGGCAACGACCTAAATGGACGTTTTAAAACAGAGTTTCATTCGATGCCATAGCAAAATATCAGAGTTTATACATTAGGTCCCATATGTTTTAAAAGTCATAAACATTTCAAGTACATATTTAATTAAACAAAAGCTTCATAATACCAAAAGATGACTTAAGTTTTTAAAGATAATAAAAGTTGCATAGACTTTAGATAAAACACAGAATCCGTCTTCATTGATATCCGCCACGGCTCCCCTCCAATCTTCATACCCTAGGACCTGAAATTACATGCTAAAAGTCAACACAAAGGTTGAGTGAAATCATAGGTTTATCGGTAAAAAGGTGGACCACAAGATCGAAGTAATAGTAGACTCTGAAACACATTCAGTAGTCCAAAACGTTTATTATTGCACTAAGCTCATGACCCCGAAGCCTTAACTAGATTTGTGCCCCAATCAGAATATAGGATGCTTGCCAACAACCTAACACCTCTCAGTGTTAAATGCACCCAGATCAAACTAGTGACCCAAGTATGGTTGGGGATTGCCAATTCCTGATAGATCTACTACAACACTCGCGAGCTTACAACAATAGCAATTAACGGTTCATGATAAATAGGGACTTCACGGCAATAAGGTAACTTAGCAATAATATTCAGGCAGTAATCTGGATAGCATACACTTTGTAAACACTTTGAAAACACTTAGAAAAACACTTGTGTCCAATAGTAAAACAAGCAATGTAATTCACCCCGTAGATTTTGTAAAACAATCACGTAGTAAAAAGGGGCTATGAACTCACCTCGAGTGAATGGTAATCAACAAGTATTCACAATAGAAAAATGCGTCACGAAGGAATCCGAAGGCAACCTAATCCAATATAGGTCGTATAAGTAATAAACACTTTGATTATTTATAGGTCGTATAGCTCATATACAAACGTTCAGTCGGAAAGAATGCTATCTAACAAAGAGGTAGGAGTGACATAAGGAGCTAGGACACTTTAAATCGTAAATCCAACAACTCGTCGATACGCCACCCCGAAGAGGCCTCATTATGAAACTCCATAGTAATATAGTACTTTGATTAACTAATACCACATATAATTCTATATAGCTACATCACCATCTAATCGTTTTAGTGAAATCATATTTATAAAGTAAAAACGTTTATAAGTATACTTTAGTAAAACTGGCGTAACTTTCCCCTCGTTTTAATCCGTTTATCTCGTTCTTACGTCCACCGCCCATCGTATTAAAGACGAGTTTCGAAAATAACATTTACAAAATTTTAGGTTTCTGATGAATAGTGAGGTTTTACTGTTCATTACAGTTATATATTCTATATTAATAGATTTTTCTAGATTATCGTAAATCTCGTAAATGTCGTAACTTATTCGATTTAACAGACTCTGTTTTTTATAGCGATTCTTTCGAGTATGTTCTCGTATTAAAAGTTCATCATATATAAATAATGTTTTAAAAATATAAGTTTCTGTGGTGAATAGTAATTTTTATAAAAATAGTTTTATAAAAGTATATATTTAACGTAAACTTGAAATCGTCGTATCTTTTTCGTTATAAATCGGTTTTTCGAGTTTCTTATCATTTTGGAATCGTCATGAGGTGTATTATCTTTATAAAATGTAAAACCCACTGTCTAAGGAATGAATTAAAACAACCCGCAAATGTCTTTAACCTCACATGAAATCATAAACTTTCCTTAATTAACTTTTTAATCACTAGTTTATACTTAAACATTTTCCACTTAAACCAACATGTTAACATACTTATAATCTCATTATTCCATGATATTTGCCAATCACATCTCATATGAAAAAATGTACAAAATCATAATCACAAGTAAGTTATCCATTTAACATGTTTAAAACCCTAAATGGTGATTTAGTTACATAGAACATGTAAACACATAAAAATGATAAAAGTAAAGACATAAAAGTTTATAGATAACCTTAATGAGATGTAGTGTGATGAACCAAAGTATCTAAACCCTTGTTTAGATATAAAACCAAAGCTTGCACTCTTGAAACCCTAGTTTTCTAAGGAAAACCCTAATCTTGCTTTTCTTGCTTCAACACTTGAAAATACTTTACCAAACCTTCAAACTATCATAGTAGGTCTTAGATATGTTGTGTGTATGCTTGTAAATGTTGTATAAAAATTTGTATGGATTGTGTGTGGTGAGCTTTTTGAGCCGTAGGCTTCAAAGGAGAGAAAGAGAGAAAGAGTTTGGTTTTCTTAAGTGTTTTGTGTTGTGTTGCTATCACATGGAATGCATGTGGTATATATATAACTAAGGTAGTCAAAGAGTCATAGAAAGTTCTCAAAGACAAAGGGAGGGTATTAGTGAAAAATGGTTGGTCAAGGAACTATAAATTTAATGAGGTTGAAGATGTACATTGTCTAGCTAGTAAAGTGAGCTAATGGTTCCCTAAAATGGGAGTTAACCCACAAAAATAAGGAGGAGGGGGAGTACTAGATTATTATTTTGATGACTTGTAAAATATCTTGTATTAAATTAAAGATATAAGTTGTAGTTTTTTATTCAATAAAGTAAAACCTGGTAATGTGTATGATCTAGCATAATTATTTTATGCACAATATGACTATCAATGTTAACATGGTGATATTTTATAAAAACGTTTGGGTATTTGGATATAATAATGGGTATTTTTTGAGCGTAGACCAGTTTTTTTGTGCTTCCGGTAATGCCCTAAGATGTATTAATTGCGAAACGTAAACGTTTTTACGCAACCTATA
Organism: Tanacetum coccineum; assembly: GCA_026074375.1. NCBI lineage: Eukaryota > Viridiplantae > Streptophyta > Magnoliopsida > Asterales > Asteraceae > Tanacetum > Tanacetum coccineum. The sequence continues at coordinate 66,594 of BQNB010013766.1, forward strand.
AAAAAAATAAAATATAAAAACTTGATTATTACTTTATGTAAAAATTAAATAATGATTACTTGAGTAAACTTTAATTCGTTTGGGTCCTGTACGGCGAGGTGGAGGGGTGGGAGGGTGGGGTAGGGGTGGATTGTTTAGGGGGGGGGAGGGGGAGGGTGTGCGGTGTGGGGGGTTAGCGTGGGAACGGATCTATTAAAAAAAATAGTAAACGCTACGAAAAGAAAAAAAATATTTTTATAAAATCAATGACGTCGTAAATGACCTGAAAATACAGAATGTTACAGTCTCCTCCGGTTAGAAGAGCCTTGTCCTCAAGGCTCAAGTTGCAACACTTGAGGAAAGTACGGGTTCGGAGAAAAGATTCGGATATTTCTTCCGAAATTGGTCTTCACTACCCAAGTATATCACTCCGTGCCGAATTCCACGAACTTGACCAATGGGATTCTTCTTCCTTAGCTTCTTCACTTCCCGCTCTAAACGATATCAATAGCTCTTCGACAAATCCGCAGATTTTCATCAATCTCCGATTCTCACCAAATTACTTGAACATCTGGCTCAGCCAAGCATTTCTTGAGGTTCGACACATGAAACGTGTCGTGGACACAGCTTAGCTCCTGGGGTAACTTCAGCCGATAAGCCACCGGTCCAACACGCTCTACGATTTCAAATGGTCCCACATATCGTGGTGCTAGCTTTCCTTTCTTACCAAATCGTACCACTCCCTTCCATGGAGATACCTTAAGTAACACTCGGTCTCCAACTTGGAATTCAAGAGGTTTACGCCTCTTATCAGCATAGCTTTTCTGGCGACTCCTAGCCGTCTTCAATCTTTCCTTAATTTGAACAATCTTTTCTGTCGTTTCTTGCACAATTTCTGGTCCAATAAGCTGACTTTCTCCCACTTCAGTCCATATCACAGGGGATCTACATTTTCGCCCGTACAGAGCCTCGAATGGTGCGCACTTAATGCTTGTGTGGTAACTGTTATTATAGGAAAACTCAATCAATGGAAGATGAGTATCCCAACTGCCACCAAAATCCATAACACAAGCTCGAAGCATATCCTCCAGCGTCTGAATAGTACGCCCCGCACTCGACCGTCGTTCTGAGGGTGGTAAGCCGTACTCAATGTTCCTAAGTCTCGTACCCAACGTTTCCTAAAAAGCTTGCCATAAGTGTGATGTGAATCGACCATCACAGTCTAAAATGATTGACACCGGCACACCATGTCTCGCTACTATCTCATTGGTATAAATCTTTGCTAACTTCTCAGTCTTGGATCTGTCACGAATATAAGAAGTGAGCCACTTGGTCAATCTATCAACAACGACCCAAATCGTATCAATGCGCCCACGTGCTACTTTTAGGCAACTTGTGAAAAGTCCATTGTTATCTTTTCCCATTTCCACCAGATTTCTGGTTTGCGAAAAATCAGAGGGTTTATATGTTCCGGCTTAATCTTAGAACACGTAAGACATTATGGCCACGTACTTCAGGCAATGTCCTCTCATACCAGGCCACCAATACAAGTCTCTCAGATCATAGTACATCTTATCCGCACCCCAGGGATGTACTGAATATCTAGAATGTATGAGCTTCATCCATGATCAATTTCCTTACACCACCGAAACTGAGGGAATCCAGATACAAATTCAAAGAGTTAAAATTTCACACCATCATCTTCGTTGCTCAAAGTGTCCTATTCTAATCCTCTTAAGCCATTTAGTTGGGGCATTTGAGGAATCCTTGGAAAGCTTCACCTGCGCTTCCAAAATCTTAGTCTTAAGTCCAGAATGAAATAGTTACTACCATAGCAGACAGCACGTACACCGGCTTGGCTTTATCTTCTTCTTTCTGCTCAGGAATCTGCCAACCGAAAGTTCGCCTTGCCCGGGTGGTATTTGATCTCACACTCGTAGTCACTGAGTAGCTTGATCCACCGCCTTTGGCGCATATTTAAATCTTTCTGGTCAAATATGTACTGGAGACTCTTGTGGTCAGTGTAGATAACACTTTTCCCCATAAAGATAATGTCTCCAGATTTTAAAAAAGAGCGGAACACCACCGCACCCAAATTTCCAGGCAATATGGGTGGTATAATGTTTCTCATGCTTCTTAGTGCTGTCTTGACGCATATTTTATCCACTTTCTGCCTCGCTGCATCAGCACCACGCCAAAACCCTTGTTTTGAATTGCATCAATAATAGACCACAAAGTCATCGGGTCCATCGGGGAGTGCTAACACAGGAGCATTGCATAGTTTCTCCTTCAGAATTTGGAAAGCTTCATCTTGCTTATCGCCCCACACATAAGCCTTATTCTTTTGAGTCAACAGGGTGAGGGGCTTTGCGATCTTGGAGAAATTCTCAATAAACCTCCGGTAGTAACCCGCCAATCCTAAAAATGAACGGATTTCAGTTGACGATTCAGGAGTCTTCCAGTTCTTGACAGACTCAACCTTGCTAGGATCCACGTGGATACCGTCACGGTTGACCACATGTCCTAGGAACTGAACTTCTTTCAACCAAAATTCACACTTAGAAAATTTGGCGTATAACTTCTCCTTCTTGAGTAAGTCTAAAATTGTTTCCAGGTGGACTTCATGCTCTTCTTCTGACTTTGAGTAGATTAAGATGTCGTCAATGAACACAATTACAAATTTGTCCAAATACGGCTTGCAGACGCGGTTCATTAAGTCCATAAATATTGCTGGCGCGTTTGTCAGCCCAAATGGCATGACTGTGAACTCAAAATGCCCATATCGGGTTCTAAACGCGGTCTTCGGTATATCTTCCTCTCGGACTCTCAACTGATGATATCCTGAGCGAAGAACCTATCTTGAGAAACAACACGCACCTATGTAATTGGTCCAACAAGTCATCATTCTGGGGAGAGGTAACGGTCATATAGTCAACTGTTTAGTTTCCCTGTAGTCAATACACATTCTCATCGAAAACCGCTTTCTCTTCTGGACAAAGAGCACGGGTGCTCCTCATGGTGGAGGTGACTTTGTCCGAATAAAACCCTTTCTCTTTGAAGTTCTTTAAGCTGATCGACAATTCTAACATTTCTAAGGGGCTAAACCGGTATGGAGATCTAACAACTGGCGATCGCCTAAGAATCAGATCAATGCGAAATCTATCTCTGCACAAGAGGTAAACCTAACAGATTCATTTGAAATACCTCTTGAAGTCTCACAACACGTATGTCATCACGCTTTTTCCTCATCAGCCTTGATACATGCAGTGAACGAGATCCTCTTCCGGCCTTCATCGCCTTGAACGTTCAAGATCTTGCCATTCGAAGAGGAATACGAACAATCTTCCAAACAATCGATGAGAGCTCGGTGGTATGCCAACCAATCCATTCCAATGATAACATCAAAACTTCCTAGCCGGGTTGGCAACAAGTCTATTTTGAACACGTGATCTAACAGGACTAAGGTGCAACTACGTAAAATGGTATTGGTGCTAACGACTTTTCCGTGCTAACGGGTGGGGGGGGGGTGGGATGGGGGGTGGGGGGGGTGCTAACTCTACTTCGTAGCTAGTGTTTAGAGTGGCAGGGGCAATATTAATAAAATGCGTAAACGCAGAAGATACAAAACTCTTCTCAGCACCCGAATCAAAGAGAATACAAGCGTAGTGATCATTAAGAAGAAACGTACCCGTGACCACATTCGGATTCTGCTGTGGATTTTCAACCACCACGTAAGCTCTCCCACGAGCTCCATCATTTTGCTGGTTCCCTGCTTTCGGACATTTATCTTTGAAATGTCCTTTCTCTCCACACCCGAAACATATCACATTTTGCAGGGAGTCATTACCTGCACCCTGAAGCCTAATTCTACAATCCTTCTCCAGGTGCCCAAATCTTTGGCATCTCCGACACTTTTGAGGACACGGTCCATGATGATGTAAGTTGCACCGATTACATTTTGGTAAATTTCCAGCATAAATCTTTCCTCCAGCTGGGGCTGCAGCATATGCCCTGACATTTTCCTGTCTCCTGTTTTGTTGCTGGTGATGATTGTTGTTTCGGTTGCGGTTATTGTTGTTGTTGTGGTTATTGTTGCTGTTGTGGTTGTTGTTGTAGTTATGGTTATTGTTATTGTTGTTTCTCTGGTTGTCTTCCCATTTCCTTTTATTGCTTTCCCCGATTCTTGCAGCCCTACCCTGAACTGCTTGCTCGACCAGTTCACGGGCCATGTTGATTGCCTCATGCAAGGTCGCAGGCTTTGAAGAAGTGATGTTTCCTTTGATTCTTTCAGGAAACCCACGAATATACCTTTCAATCTTCTTCTTTTCAGTAGGCACCAATTCATGACACATCAAGGCCAGTTCGTGGAAACGATTGTTGTAAGCTTCAATATCATCTCCTTTCAGAGTCAGAGTCCAAAGCTCTTGTTCCATCCTTTGGATTTCAGTTGCTGGGCAGTATTCAGTGGTCATCATAGCTTTCACGTTGCTCCAGGGGATCTGATTAGCATTAGCAAGTCCCAAAGTCTGAACATTTCCGTTCCACCAGGTCAGAGCACGACCCTCGAACGTGCACATGGCAAACTTTACTTTGTCATCTTCAGCACATTTGCAAATTTCAAACACTTGCTCCATCTTTTCGAACCAACGTTTCAGTCCGACTACACCTTCAATCCCCTTGAAAGAGTGAGGCTTGCCATTCATAAATGTCTTATACGAACATCCATGCATCTCTGGTACAACAGTTCCTCCAGTATTTGTTGATCCGGATCCACCAGTATTGTTTGAGTCAGCTCTAGTCTTTTCATATTTTTCAATGGCTTTAGCCACACGCTTTTCCACTATCTTCCTAACAGATTTCTTCTTAAATCTCCTGGGCGGCATGATTCTGGCAATACAAGTACACAATTCGTTGAGAATTTGTAAAAGTATGCAGAGTTATGGCACATGGTAAATAATGGAGAATGATATAAATAATCATAAATTAATCAGGATAGTCAATATTCACATAATTGACCGATAGAAATAGATATCGATATGTCAGAAGATAAACGTAAGAGATCGAATTTAAACCAAGTATTATATATATAAGATTATATATATAATGCAATAATGACTATCAGAAAAGTAAGTAAGGATCGGGGAATACGCGCGCGTGGATATCGGATAGCGATGAAGGATTCTGTATTTAAAAATGAAAGGAAAGAAAATCTTTAAACTTTGTGGTTATAGACTAGGTTTTGAAAATGACCCAGTTCCCTATAACCTTGGCTCTGGTACCATCTGTAACACCCCCAAAATCAGGTAGCAGCGGAATGGTAACAATGGGGTGCTACTTCAAAGTACAACAATCAAGATATAGGAAACGACCATAAATGGACGTTTAAGACAAGATTTCATTTGATGCCATAGCAAAATATCAGAGTTCATACATTAGGTCCCATAAGTTTTAAAAGTCATAAACCTTCTTAATTAAACAAAGCTTCATAATACCAAAAGATGACTTAAGTTTTTAAAGATAATAAAAGTTGCATAACTTTAATAAAACTTCAGATCGCTTCATGATATCCGCTAGGCTCCCGTCCAATCTTTATACTCTAGGACCTGATAATTTACATGCTAAAAGTCAAACACAAGGTTGAGTGAAATCATAGGTTTTTCAGTAAAAAGGAGTGGACCCACCTAAGGATCGAAAGTATAGTAGAATCGTGAAACACATTCAGTAGTCCAAAACGTTATTATTGCACTAAGCTCATGACACCGAAGCCTTAACTAGATTTGTGCTCTGGTATGTGCTTAAATACACTACCTTATACTTTAAAAACGAGTTAAAATAACCAAAACGCGACTTTAAAATGCCAAATATATGCTTGTTTTGTAATTGTGTTGTGCGGGATCGGATAACCAAAGAAAAGGACAAAAAAACAAAGCCTAACAACAAAACCGGACTCGGAAATGGAAAAGAATGTGAAAACAAAGCCAAAATCGAAGCCGGGAAAGTCAATCAAGTCAAAAAGTCAACAGAAAAGTCAACTGGTCAAAGTCAAAGTCAACCCAAGTCAACCCCGAGGTCAAAGTCAAAGAAATATAAGTTTAGGGACTGAAGTTGCCAATCCCTAAACTTATTTTTATAAGAAGAAAAGAGGAAAAGAAAAGAGAAGGGCTGATTTTGCAATTTGCTCAAAGTGACAAGTGGGGGGGCAAAACTGCCAACCCCCCTAACTTGTACACCACAAGGACTGTGGGTGAAAAGAGTTATATAACTCTTGGGGACTTGTTTTGCCAAGTCCCCAAAAGTTATATAACCACAAGGACCAACTGTGAAATAAACCAAGTAACCCTGAGGGGCCATTTTTGCCAAAGAGTGAAAGCTCATAATACCAAAAGATGACTTAAGTTTTTAAAGATAATAAAAGTTGCATAAACGTAGATAAAAAGCAGATTCCGTTTCTTCATTGATATCCGCTACGGCTCCCGTCCAATCTTTATACTCTAGGACCTGAAATTACATGCTAAAAGTCAACACAAAGGTTGAGTGAAATCATAGGTTTATCAGTAAAAAGGATGGACCACAAGATCGAAGTAATAGTAGACTCTGAAACACATTCAGTAGTCCAAAACGTTTATTATTGCACTAAGCTCATGACCCCGAAGCCTTAACTAGATTTGTGCCCTGGTATGTGCTTAATTACACATACCTTTTACCTTTAAAAACGAGCTGAAATAACCAAAAGCGGACTTAAAATGCCAAATATATGCTTGTTTTGCTTAAATTTTTTGTGTTGTGCTTAGAACGGTATATAACCAAGAAATGGACGAAAAACAAAGCCAAAACAACAAAACCGGACTCGCATGGAAAAGACTTGTGAAGACAAAGCCATAATCGAAGCCGGAAAAGTCAATCAAGTCAAAAAGTCAACTAGAAAAGTCAACTGGTCAAAGTCAAAGTAACCCAAGTCAACCCCGAGGTTAAAGTCAATAGAAAATATAAGTTTAGGACTGAAGTTTGCCAATCCCTAAAAAAAACTTATTTTATAGAAGAAAAGAGGGAAAAAGAAAAGACACGAGGGCTGATTTTGCAATTTGCTCAATGTGCAAGTGGGGGGCAAACGTGCCAACACCCCTAACTTGTACACCACAAAGGACTGTGGGTTTGAAAAGAGTTCTTTATAACTCTTGGGGACTTGTTTTGCCATGTCCCCACAAGTTATATAACCACAGAACCAACTGTGATATAAACCAAGTAACCATTCGAGGGGCCATTTTTGCCAAAAGAGGTGAAAGCTTCATAATACCAAAAGATGACTTAAGTTTTTAAAGAAATAAAAGTTGCATAAACTTTAGTTATAACACAGAATACGTCTTCATTGATATCCGCTAAGGGAGCTCCACGTCCAATCTTATACTTAGGACCTGAAAATTTACTTGTAAAAGTCAAACACCAAGTTGAGTTGAAAATCATTGGGTATCAGTAAAAAGGGTTATGGACCACATGATCGAAGTAATAGTAGAACTCTAAACCACATTCAGTAGTCCCAAAAGTTTATTATTGCACTAAGCTCATGACACGAGGCCTTAACTAGATTTGTGACCCAATCAGAAAATAGGAATGCTTGCCAACACCCTAACAATATCTCAATGTTAATAGCACCCGATCAAACTAGTGACCCAAGTTGGGTGGGGATTGTTAATACCGATTAGATCTATCATTAACACCAGCGCTCACTATAATAGCAATTAAAACCGGTAATGAATAGTAGGGACTTATGTGGCCAATATAGTGACTACTTAGGCAATAGTATTCAGGCAGTAATCTGGATAGCATACAACTTAGAAAACACTTGTGTCCATAGTAAAACAATCATGTTGTTCAAAATTCACGGTTTCAAAGGTAGGTTTTCAACGATCTCAAATCATGTAGTAAACAAATCAAGATTTAGTAAAAATAGTCAGGTAATGCTTACGTATAAGAGAAAATCAATAGGTTCAAGTAGTAACAACGAGCACGTATTCACCCGAAAAAAACAATTTATGAAAACCATAAAAAGAAAAAATGGTGGGGACTATGAACTCACAAAGTATTGATTGGTAAATTGTAATGTAGTAAAATTTATGAGTTTGTAAAAGGGCATGTATCCCCTCGCGGGTTTGGGTTTATAAAATTGGAAAAGATTTTGAATGCGAGACTATGAAATCACCTCGAGTTGGAATAGTAATCAACAAAGTATATCACAATGAAAAAATGCGTCACGAACTAAGAATCCGAAGGAATACCTAATCACAGTTATAGGTCGTATAAGTTCTAAGCACTTAGATTTATATATAGGCTCATTCATACTATCGTTCACTCGCATCGGGGTTTTTTCTACCGCTTTCGGGCTTATCATAATTAAGAGGTCGTGTAGTGAACGTATGAGGAGCTAGGACACTTTAAATCGTAAATCCAATAACTAGTCGGTTACGCCCCTCTGAAAGGGGCATCACCATTATGAAAACTCCCTAGTAATATAGTACTTTGATAACTAATACAACGTATGATTCTATATAGCTACATCACCGTCTACTCGTTTTAGTGAAAACATAATTATAACGAAAAATGTTTATAAGTATACTTTGGTAAAAATGGCGTAACTTTCTCGTTTCTAATCCGTTTCGCGCGTTTCTTACGTCCACGCCTTCGTATTAAGTCGAGTTATCAAAATATAACATTTTTAATATTTTAGTTTTTCTGATGAATAGTAATTTTATTTACTTGTTCATAAAAAATAAAATAAAAACAGACATTTATCATACTTATTTTTATAGTTTTTGTTATCGAAAAAAACTCGTAAACGTCGTATTTTATCTCGTTTAGCTCCGTTTTTTAACGATTCTTTCGAGTAACGAATCTCGTACTTAAAATTTATATCATATTTTTGATGTTTTAAAAATATCACTTTCTGTAATGAATAGTAAATTTTATAAAAATAGTTTTATAAAAGTATTTCTCGTCGTAAACTCGTAACTAACGTATCTTTTTCGTTATAAATCGGTTTTTTCAAGTTTCTTATCATTTTGGAATCGTCATGAGGCGTATTATTTTTATATAATGTCAAACCTACTGTATGAAACACGAATTTAAAACAGCCCTTTATAACATTTATGTATACTTTTAATCATAACCTTCTTAAGTAAACTTTAAAACCCTAATTCATACAAAATCATGTTTATACTTAAACAACATGTCAACATATTTATTAATCCATTTTTCCATGATATATATAACAATATGACATAAGTGATAATTCGTTTTACATATTAAAAATCCTAAGTGGTGATATAGTTATATAAAACATGTAAACATATAAAAATGATGAAAGTAAAGACATGAAGGTTTTTAGATAACCTTATTATGATGTAAGATGATGAACCAAAGTATCTAAACCCTTGTTTAGATATAAAACCCTAGCTTTCCATTTTAAAACCCTAGTTTCACTTTTCTTGATTAATACTTGAAAAAGGTTAGCCAATGCTTGGGATCACCTTAGAATATCTTATAATGGATGTGTATAGATGTGTATAGGTTGAATAAAATTTTGTATGGATTGTGTTGGGACATGGATTTGAGCCGTGAGCTCTATGAGTGCCAAAGGAAGAGATTTTGTTATTTTTGCTAAGTGTTTATGCATGTGTGAGCTATATCTTATAAGATATATGCATGTATGGTGCAAGACTTGGTCAAGGAGACAAGGTAAGGTCCTAGGGATGGTCTTGGTCTTGGTCTAAGTCAAAGAGACAAGGTATGGTGGTTTAATGAGAAGGCATGGGCTAGGTATTAATGAAAGAGATGTATACTTGACCAAACTTGGAAATTTTCTTATTTCTTTGAATCTCTTGCCATAATTTCGGCATAAGAGTGATATAAGTGAGATATTTTTGTAACTTTTATG
>BQNB010013767.1:0-14956 GCA_026074375.1 Tanacetum coccineum
TTTACCTTGCTTGCTTCATATTCGTTGCTACCTCATTATATCATTAAGGTGAGTTTATAGTCCCCATCTTATACGTTTAATCATTGATCAAATCTCGGGGATGAGATCATGTTTGTTTTACAAAATGGATGCAAGTACATTTTAAATTCAAATGTTACGAGTTTGCCTAAGTAGCTATAACCCACTATGCCCATCATCATGAACCGTTAATTACTGGATTGTAAGCGCGAATGTTATGAATAGATCTATTTGGGAATAAACACCCCCGTTCGGGCAAGTAGCGCTTGCTAGTTTACCGGTTGGCCGGGAACGACGAACGTATACCATATCGGACTCATAGATGTTACGGGTTGAACATCTACATTGGGCATCATCATTTATATGTATTTGTTATACATACATTGTTTAGCTTCGGTGTCATGAGCTTAGTGCATATCGTAATACATTTTTGTGATATTGTATTTGTTGCTTTATTACAGGGAAATCTTGCTATCCGCTTCATTAAATTTATAAACCTATAAATTCACCAACATTATTGTTGACAGTTTTAAACATGTTTTCTCAGGTCAATAAGGTGCAAGTCATGGGTACATTGGATGGTCGTCTTTTGAAGTCATATTACTATAAAGATTTACGTGCATTACATTTTGGGATATTGTTATGTTGTGAAATCTTTACTCTTTCAAGTTAAACAAATTAAGCCTATGGGCTTTTGTAACGAACCATTTATGAAATCCAATGTATCAGTTTTAAACGGCTCTTATAGAGGTCGTTCTTATATCTTGTGCTATTGATCTATGAAGTAATACCCCCGGAATATCATATTCCGCTGCGACCCATTTTGAGGGTGTTACACCTGCTAAAACCCTCGTTTTCTATTTAGGTGTTGTTTGATTCGTGAATTTGAAATTCTGAATTTTTTAAATTTTAGGAAATTTTAATTCTTGAGAATTTAAAATTTCGGAATTTAAAATACCTTCGCATGTTTGGTTGACAAAAATTCTTAATGTTTTGAAATATGTCATTATGTTTATTATTGATACTTTTTTAGGAGTGACTGATAGGGGTCTTAAAAAACCCGACCTGACCTGACCCCGATTAAGCCTATTCGGGTCGGGTTACTCATATCAAAATAATATTCGGGTCAACCCGAGTAATGCGAATACTAAATATGGTCGGGTATCTGGTTGGAATTTTTTGATAACTTGGGTTCGGATCGACCCGATTGACCCAAATAAATTTTTTATTTTTTAATATAAATTTTATAAATATTCTATTTAAATGAACAATCCCACACCCGACTAACACCCCTAGTTGACCCGAATTGACCTGAAAACGAACAACCCCACACTCTACTAACACCTCTAGTGACGGATTTCCTTTGATTTAAAAAAACAAGAAAAGGAACAAGAAAAAAATACAACAAAAACAACAAGAAAAAAAAGTTTATAAAAATAAATTTCCAAGTAAATTAAATTTCCTCACTTTTTGGAGGCATTCTAATTCTCCTCATTTTGGCATTTCGTGAAATTTTGAATTCCTTTATTTGGGTTACCAAACACAATATTTTAAGAAAATTAAAATGCAAATGCCATGAAATACTCCCAATATACCCCAACCAAACGCAACCTTACATTTTCATCCATTAAGTTATCATTAATTTTAGCTCACTTTAATAACAATAATAATTGTTTGATAATAATGGTAATAAGTTAAAGAGTTCTCCACAACATGTGTGTCATTTTTTTAATGACCACCATTTATTAAGGGTCCTCATATCAGGCCCCACAACCAATGCATAGACATACAAAAAATGACACACATTCAGTAGGACTCTCCTTAATAATACATTTTGTTTTTAAAAAGTTTAAAGTACATGGTTATTGGCAAATTTATAAATTTATAAGTATGAAAATTGAGAATTTATCATTCTATGATATTAAATTTTGACTCTATCACGGCCACCCATGTCACTTTATCGGCAACTCGACTTTTTCTCTTTAAGACTAATTGCATGACAAAATGTTTGTAATAAAGCGATCGCGGTCACCACCAAAAATATGTATATTAGGGTAATATTTCATGACTAAATAATAAGTGGCTTGTACAATATATAATATTATATATAATATATATATATATATATATATATATATATATATATATATATATATATATATAGATATATATATATATATATATATATATATATATATGCTAAATGATCAAAGGGGCTTGGCCCAATGCAAACTATGCTAACTAGTCTACTAACAACCCCCCGCAGTTTGAGCGTGAGGACGAATAATGCTCAAATTGGGCCCGCGGAAGACCCTTAATGAAAATATCGACATACTGATAGCGTGAAGGAACACGTAAAACGCGAACTTATCCTGTAGCAACCCAATCTTGAACAAAGTGAATGTCGATCTCGATATGCTTCGTGCGTTGATGTTGCATGGGACTGGAAGATAAATAAACCGAACTAAGCTTATCACAGTAAACAACAGTGCCATAATGTAGAGGAGAGTGAAGCTCCCGAAGTATTTTTTGCAACCAAGATGTCTCATGCATTGCATTGGCAACACCACAGTTCTCAGCCTCGACAGTAGAACGAGAAAAAGTGTATTGCCTCTTAAACGACCAAGACAATAAATTGTTGCCAAGGAAAACACAATAATCTGAAGTAGAATGACGAGTAGTTTAGCAGCGTGCCTAATCAGCATCCGAATATGCAACCAGAGAAGATGTCGAGGAAGAATACAACCGAATACCATAATCCAAAGTGCCACAAACATAACATAAGATCCGCTTAAGAACAGCAAGATGAGGCTCTAGAATATCATGCATATAGAGAAAAACCTGCTGAACTACGTAAGACACATCAAGTCTAATGAAGGTGAGCTACTATAAAGCTTGAGCAAGGCTTCTTTAAAGGGCCAGATCATAAACTAGAGTGCCATCAGCCCCAACTTGAACTATGTGTCAATAGGAGGCTTGCATGAATGACAATTACGCACACCAACGCGCTCAAGAACCTTCACTACATACTTTTTATGGAAAAGAAACATCCCCTTCATGGTGCCGTTGACAGAGATGCCCATAAAAGAGATCAATGAACCAAGATCAGTCATAGAAATCTCCTTATATAAAGAGGCTATAATCCTTTGTAAAAATATGGTAGAAGAAGTTGTCAGCAAAATATCATCTACATACAGTAAAAAAATCAGCAACATCAAGTCCTTGTTTATAAATGAACAATGACAAATCACATCTGCTGTGATAAAAAGCAACACGAGTAGCATAACTCGCAAAACGCTAAAACCAGACACGAGAAGGCCATATAATGATTGTTGTAGGAGACAAACGGGATCGGGATGCTAGGGATATAGAAAACCAGAAGGTGATGCATAAAGATTGTCCTAGAGAATATACCATGAAGAAAAACATTCTTGAAATCAAGCTAATGAATAGGCCAATGCCAAGAAGCAACCAGATTGAGGATTGTAGGAATAGTAGTTGGTTTAACAACCGGGCTGAATGTCCCATCATAGTTAACACCAAGCTGTTGATTGTTCTCACTGGATACAAGACGAGCTTTGTACCTACTTGTAAAGAATCCTATGCAAAAGCTCTCGAAATGCTTGTGCTTAAACAACCACACAGAACAAACAATGTTCATGTTAGATGGTCGTGGCATAAGAACCAAAGTATTATTTTTAATTAATGCATTGTATTCATCAAGCATAACTTATTTTCAGTTAGGGTCGTTGATGACGATTGTTTAAGATTTTGTAATAGGAGAAATGGTTGACATGTGACAAGTTTTTTTTACAAGTACCAACATGAAAACGTGTGACCATAAGGTGAGTTGAGGACTAATTTGGATGAGGATTAAGCACATTTAGTAAGGGTTGGGCTAGACATGTGGTGTTGGGCCAGTAGTAACTGGTGTGATGTTTGGGTCGCGGTATATGGAATAGGGTTTGGGTCGGTGGTAAAAAGGGTATGAGTTTGGCCAAGAGTAACCGGTGTGAGGCGTAGGCCGATGGTATGAGTGAGGGGAGTTAAGATGGTGTTAATTGGAGTAGGGGTTGGTTGTTGAAGAATATGGTGAGCAATAAGTTTTGGAGTGGTGTCAAGAAAGGTGTCAAAAGGGGCATCATTAGGCGTGACACACCCAAATGGGAAAATGGTCTCATCAAAGGTGACATTACAAGAAATGATGATTTTGTTGGTGAAAAGGTTAAGGCAACAAAACCCACTGTGGTTTAATGAAATCGCATCACTATGTTGCTCCCAAATCGCAATACGACCACAAAATTACCCACAAAAGTTACCCATGCAAAAAAACATGTATGCAATCCGTGTGAAAAAAGAGTTTACCCATTACCCATATTTTTACCTACGATGGGGATGTTTGTGTGAAATTTGCGAGAAATGTTTTTGCGATAATAGTTTACCCTCAAATTACACATGAAATAAATTATGTGGGTAATTTTGTGGAGAATTCCGTTAAAGTAAGGGTAAATTTGATTCGTATGTTAATTCCACGAACGTGTGTATTTTGTGGGTAAATACCCATGACTTAAAGTTCGTGTGTACTTTTCGTGGGTATTTGACAGAATTCTTGTAGTGTTGGTGGACCCTTAGAGTGACTAACAGACTTATTTGAAGGCCTATATTTGCAAAGCCCATTATTATTAAGGTTAAAAATGGCATTAGCCCAACACATTTGGCTCTAACTCTCCTTTTTTCATTCCTTATGAATTTTAGCTTCCTTCTTGTTTCTATTGATTGTATGTAAACTATATCTTTTGTTTACTTACTACTAACAAAGTATTGCCCTACAAAAAAATCATTCTTATTCATTACACCAACTTCTTGTAGTTTCCTCTTCCTTAACTATCTTAGTTTGCTATTCCATATTCTCTCTAAGTCACTGTCCTCACCAGAATTACAATTAAATTATTCATTCTCAATAATGTTATATATCGTTTATGTATTGTGGATCATATAAGATGATTATAAGTAATGAGAGAAAGCTAGAAAGGAAGTTTTATCAAATTGAAGTTTATTAAGAAAAGAGAGAATTTGGAGGAGAGGAGAATTACAAAATGGCAAAACTTACACTAATGAGGTTTCCCTCCCTATTTATACTAATTTCCTAATCTCCCTATCTACTTGGTAATTTAGTCAAATCACATAAGTTTGACCAAATTCCCTTATTACACTTTAAATAAATATCAAAACTAACTAATATTACAAGACCAATTCATTTGGAATAATAAACACTTTTTGTAATCCCAACAATCTCCCCCTAAGGGTTGGTTATTCTTGATGCCCTTTACATTGTAGAATTGGTCTTCTATTCACGAACGACTCTTATCTTCTCATTTGCCTACAGTGCTTTAGACGCTTCTCAGTCTCCCTTTCAAATGCTTTCATGATCTTAAGGTCTAAATCACCGAGCACTGGATTCTTCATTTTGTACTCAAATTCAAAAATCTTCAACTTTACTTCCTTCAGAACTTTTTCCGCGTTGCATCACAAAACTTTTGTATCTCTGTTAAGCTCATGATCCTCTTTTTCTTCCTTGCTGCTCAAGTACACTATACCAACAAAAGGTACATCAATGATGGAGAGAGGATTAAGTTCATCAATACTAGGGATAGTCAGAGTTGGTGCAATGAGGTTAACTTTCATCTGATAACTCTCGATTCCCAGCTGGAAGTCATGTACTCTTTCCCATATTACATTGCTTTTGATGAATATGCAAAGAATTTAACAATCTATTCTCACAATAGTTGACTTTGTTATTCAAGCACAGGTAATACATATCTTCAATATCATTCTTGTTTAGATACTTGAAGTCTGCCTTAGAAAAGCTATCTGGTTTGTTGTTATTGATGTCGTTCGTGAGAACGAATCGAGTAATATATATGTATTTCCCGTTAGATATAAAAATTACTTTAAGAAAAGTAATAATCAATCTTCCGGATGTCGTATCCACGACGAGAATTGAATTTGAGATTCACGTAAATATTGTTCGTTTGATGCTTGATTATCAAAATAGTTTGGTTTGGTTTTTAAACTAATTTTAATCACTAAAAATACCAATTTTAAAGATACTAAAAATTACTCTAATGATTTAACTAACAAAGATTAAGCTAAAAGATCTAAAAGATATATAAGACGAATATGCTTGTCAAGTGACGTGAAAAGATCCTTAAGTGTGAATTAAAGATTTTAATGACGAATTAGTACCCGTAAAAATACTATTTTCTCACAACGTTGGTTTATTTTAAAAACAATATCTTATAAAGGTATTAATTACTAGATTTGATGTTTGATTATTTCTCCGGATTTTGCCCTTCGAAATAACCAAATAAGAAATCTAAATAATCCAAAAACTATTAATCAATAATTCCTTTTTAAAATCCACACTTAAATCACTAATCACAATTCACTTAACAAGCATAAATAAACTACTCACTAAGCACACTAATTAAGCTAACAACAATCATCATAGCAAACATAAACATTTTTAAGCTACGTAATAAGCTACTACTACTAATGAGTGAAAAAGAAGAGAAAGTAGAACCCGTTTGATGAGATCGAAACGAATTAAACCACCCGATCTTATAAATTTAATTAAACTTTTAAAGTTTAAGCTTTATTAGTTTTTATTTCACTAATTAGCTAGTAAAGATTTGAGCTTTATTAACTAATAAGCTAGGTAAAAACTTAAAAAGCTTAAAACTTTAATAGTGAAATAAGCTTATAAGACCCATAAGCTCCTCGCCTAAGTGTTGGATCGATTTTAGCAACATTAAAACACAAAGGTTAAGATGAACAATATATAATAATAAGCTAGTGATTAATCTAAAGACAATAAGCTAAAAAAATAAAAACTTTAGATCTAAATCCACCCGAAACTAAGTTGTTCAATCAAGTGAACGCGGATCGAGTATGTTTAAAGATTAGATCTAACAAATAATAAAACAAAAACCAATAAGCTAGAAATAAGCTATTCGAATAAGCTCCTAATAAGCTATTCGAATAGGCTAGAATAGAAAGGAAAATAAAAAAAAAAGCCAAAGGCTTATTTCGAAACACTATAAGCTCACAACCAAATCAAATAAGCTATAAGAGCTTATTCGAATGAGAGAAAATAAGCTTTTAAGCAATAAGCCAAAATAAGCTCACTTGAAATAAGCTAAATCGAAAAGAAAAGAAAATAGAGGATTAGAAAAAGAAATAAACTCAAGTGATTTCCAAACACATCTTCATCTTCATTAAAATAAGCTAGATCCAATACAATAAGCTAGAGAAAATAAGCTAAAAAGCTTTTACAATAAGCCTAGACTAAATACAATAATAAGCCTAACACTACTAAATTTGAGAGAAAATAAACTAAATCTAACACACCAAATGAAAGGAAAGGCTGGTATAAAAAGCACATCAAAGGTAGGGGTATTTATGTTATTTTGCCACCATATGCGTCCTTCTAGAGCCAATCATTGGCTTTGGGGATCCGAACCTAGTACCTCATCATTGACAGCCTGTTATATACCCAATCCACTACTAGCAACACGCCACGTGGCCTTCTGGAAGTCTCTACTGTCGAACCAATGATTGGCTCGGATCCCGAACCAATCATTTAACCTCGTACCTACCTTCAAACCTGCCAAACCTGCCAAACCTGAACCTTGTACCTGCCATTTTCAAACTGTCAGAATGACACGTGGCGAGCTGGCATTGGCCAGCCATCGCCACGTGTTAAATAGAGGATTGTCAGCTACCATCGACGCCGTCACTGGTGTCGTCGCCGGAGCTACTGGTCAACGGCGTCCAACGACGGTCAATAGTGGCGGACCACCAGTCAACCACCGTGAGCCACCGCCGAACCACCGTAGCACCGCTGCCGGACCACCGTAGCACCTTCGAAACCACCACCGGTCAACTACCGCCGTACCACTGGTCAACCACCGCCGAACCACCGGTCAACGGTGGTCAACGGCAGTCAACGCCGGGTTGTGGATCGGGTCGGGTCGCCACGTGTCACCACCTGAGTGGTGCCACGTGGCAACCGAGGAATAATCCTCACCCATGTCCAAGCCAAGGCTCGAACACATGACGTCCCCGATGGATACTTAAGCCTTCAATGTTAACCATCTAAGCTATAGCATCCATCATAATATATGGTACACAATAAATCATATAAGGCATTTGGACTTGGGGCGGGTCATTTTTAATAAAGGTTCAAATAAATCGTGACAAGGTTCAAATAAGAAAGGCACAAGGGGCGAGTAAGGTACCGATAGATTCGTAATTTTGTGCACTTTCCATTGGAGTGCTCGGGGAATTTTTTTGAGTTCGTTTGAATCCCGATAAATGTGAAAACGTCGTCGAAAGACACCCGAAAATTACCGTTTTTGCTTCGTTTTCAATCCTTTGTACCTGTAAGACATAATAACACAATACAAACATATTTGCAATATAATTACTCGTATTTTATGATTATTAGTCCGTTTAATAGTGTTTTCCGAGGTATAAATGATGTGTGTTTAAGCACACATCAGTTATCTGTTTTCACAATGATCTCTTCCATAAAATCAAGCCCAAATTGTTTATCAGATGTGATTTTGACAACTTCAATAATCTTGTGATCAGAGAAAACTTCTTTTGGATCAACCCTTTCTTTCCTTTTCTTGATTATGTAAAACCTTTTATGCCATGTGTCTTTCTAATGTTGGATTGACAGCCGTGCTTCTTTGTTGAAAGTTTTAAACTCTTTGCGTACCCATCGTGTCAACTTATCTTCAAGATCATTCTCAAGAAATGAAGTTGCATGGATGTTGTGCAGTGAAAGTACATACTTCTTTTCCTTTGTATTCCCATGCTTCAAGTAGAATAAATCCTTATTGTACAAGTACCTTGGGGGTTTATTCGGGTTTCTTTGAGGACCATATAATACAAGAGTATCTTTCTTTGGAGTTATCAAATCCTCCTGCCTTCTTTCCTACAAAATTTGATTAATCATGTAATTATGTGCTTGCTCAAGATGGTAGGCGTATTCTTCTGCATTTCTGAATTGATTGCTCATCATGTCTTTTATTGTAGCCTCCATTCTCTTGTGATCAAATATTGTTGGTACTCGCTTATCAACATTCTGAAACTCGTTCAGCAACTCTGGTGTTTCATCTTTAGTAATCACCTCATCTTCATCTATCTCTGGAATCTCAACCCATGCATCATAGTCTTGTTGTTGTTGTTGTTGTTGTTGTTTAGATGATGTTGGTTGCTCTGATACCACTTGTTATATATCATTTATGCAATGTAGATCATATAGGATGATTATGAGTAATGAGAGAAAGCTAGCAAAAAAGTTTTATCAAATTGAAGTTTATTAAAAAAAGAGAATTGGGAGAGAGAAGATAATTACAAAATGGCAAAACTTACACTAATAAAGTTTTCCTCCCTAGTTATACTAATTTCTTAATCTCCCTATCTACTTGGTAATTTGGTCAAATTACTTAAGTTTGACTAATTTTCCTTATTACATTTTAAATAAATATCAAAACTAACTATTATTGCAAGACCGGTTCATTTTGATTAATAAACACTTTTTATAATCTTAACAAATAATATCTAAATCATTCTCATCAAACATGAAATCTGGAACATTAACAGTCAACACTCCCACATTCTGTTGCTCAACTTCATTCATCCCAAACAAATTAACTTCCAAATTAGCTTCATCTATATTGTTATCCTCATCTACAAACACATAATCTTCAGACTCAAATCACTATCTTCCTCCTCACCACTTCCTTCATGAACATAATTGGCATCATAATTGTCATCACTCATCCTATTAGTTGAAGCAACATCACCATAACTTTGTTTTATCCTCACTGAGTCCTCAACAACCCTATGATTCACTTCATCCTGACTTTCCTTTAACCTTACAAAAGAATCTACTTCCATATGATTCACATCTTGATTTTCATCTATCCTCACAGTATCATCCACAACCATACCATTCAGATGGTAATTATCAACCCTCAAAGAATTCATAAAAACATCTTCTTGAGTAACATTTTTAGCAAAACTTAAGTTAATAATACCAAATACATCATCTATTTTCTCAAGTTCTCTGTCTAATGTTCGGAAAGGAGATTGTTTAGTAGGTAATTGGGTAAACCTAGACTCTTGAGTTGGTATTTAACTAAACCTTGTCTCTTGAAGAGGTAACTCAATAAACTTGCTTATATGATCACCACCTTATGGCTCCTCATGAGGAACCATATCCAAGTACAACCTCTTTGCAACATTTTTAGTATCAGTACTAGTACCAACATGATGAGAAAACATATCCAAGAACAACATCTTTGCAACATTTTGAGTATAAGTACTAGTACCAAATTGTCTTCATCTATTTCATCAATCACAACACTACTAATAGTCATTTTGGGTTGAAATAAGTGTCTACTTTGGAACAACCATGTTCTATGTAAACTTCATTTACCTTATGCTCACTATAAACTTACTTAAAAACTAGACATCAACTTCACAAGATAAAGCTTGCAACTCTCTATCGATACCTTAAAGTTATAGAACATTATTCATGAATCAGTTTGACCTAGGTCCTGAGCCATATCATTTAACTCGTGAATCAAGAAGGTTTCAATATCGACATATTCAACGAATAACTGCTTCTCTTACCATCCATAAAGCACTCCTGGTCAAAAACTCTACAACAAACCACCAATATTATCCTCAAAGGTAAAAATAGGTAGAAAAAGTTTCTGCAAAATAGTCAAACAAAAATCATTTAGAACAAACACTTTTAGCTAGTCTTTAAAATGTTAAAGAAATAGAAAATAATGCAAGAAAATCAAACCCATGAACAAGACTTGCTATAATCATCCTTTGCACATGCATACTGATCTTCATTAGTAATCCCTAAGTCGCTTCCTTGTATCTTCCACTTAAAAGTACCCATAGTGTTAATCGAGCATTAAGACATTTTAAAGTTTTAATTTGGAGAAAATATTAGGGTTTGGTTGTGTGAATTTTAAAGTTCTAAAGATGATGGATGTGTGAGATTGTTGAAATGAATTGTGTAAAAACCGGAAAGAGAAGAAAAGATATGGGCTAGAAAACTGATAAGACATTTTGTCAGAAGTTATGTGTCAAGAACTTAGTTTAATAGACCATCCTACCCTCGGGAATGCGTTTGCAAATTGGACGGGCCGTGTGCAAGGTTGCATATCTTGAGGACTGTCGACGTACTTTTCTGTAAGGGGGACTAAACGTGAAATCGACAACTATCATAGAGATCAAATGTGTAATTTACTCAAAAATAAAATGAAAATACTAATTAATTAGGAAATTTAAAAGTGGGGTAAATCAAAATTTGTATTCACGGATGTGACTCTTTAACAAAATATAGAATCATTTAATCCGAAAGTCAGTTCTATTACATCGACCTATCCGTATTTTAACACAAAGTGATTCATTTAGATCGACAACTATCATAGAGATCAAATGTGTAATTTACTCAAAAATAAAATGAAAATACTAATTAATTAGGCAATTTAAAAGTGGGGTAAATCAAAATTTGTATTCACGGATGTGACTCTTTAACAAAATATAGAATCATTTAATCCGAAAGTCAGTTCTATTACATCGACCTATTCACATATTTTAACACAAATTGCATCATTAGAAGAAGAGAATTGAGATGTACCTATGTGAGGTTGAATTATTTAAAATGACATCTATGTTGATGTTATTTTTAGTACGACACTTGATCTCGTAATATTTTCAACCATCTGCTTCGTAATTGTTAGTGGAATTCTCTGTATGAGTTTTGAACTAATATTTAAATTATACTGTGATTAGTTTAGTTTAAGCTCAAGTTCAATCTTAGGGGGTATTTGGTTCTCCGTAATTGGACGTAATGTGATGTAATTGTAATCTGAATTACATCGCAATCATGTTTGGTTGGCAGATGGTTGTAATTGTAATTCAGATTACATTACGTAGGTTGTTTGGTTTACGTTGTAATTGTAATTCAATCATTACAATTACATTAAGAGAGGGAATTCATATTACATAAGATGTTTGATAGAAAGTTTTGAGTTACGTTTTAATTCATTATTTTATACTTTAAATCATCAGTATTTATTATTATTATTATTATTATTATTTTTTTATTATAACAACACTTCATTAGAATAAAAGAGATTACAATACATTGGAGGGAAGCCGAGATACTATCTGAGCTCCCACTCCTTTAGCAATAGAAAACCCAATCCTATTAAAAATATGACCAGCAGCGCGGGCCCCAATATCTTGAGCCATGGAAAAATTCCGGACCCGCTTCAACAATGTAACAGCATCCGTCTCTAATTCCCCCAAGGAGGAGAAAGAGAAAGGAAGAAACCCATATCCAATATCTGCACACTTAGCCATATACTTACCGCGTTTACGATGTGCAGCATCAGTCACCGCCCGACCAGGTGCAAAATCAGACATCCTTGTCTGAGTCAAGGGAGAAGATCCAGTCAGATCCACACATACATCTAGACCTCCATCCCACGAGTACAGAAGCATATCAGCTGGACGTAATTTTTTGTCATGTCCCTCTTCCAGCCCGATATCAACTTCCTTACCCGCTGAAATCCCTGATCGAAAACAGATGTCGACAAGGGTGTCACGTACCATATTGTGACGATGCTTAATCCCGATAATCCCAGCACATGATACAACGTGATCCCCAATAAATATCCCCAACATAAAACCCTTGAGACGTGAACAAGCTTTGAGACAGAAATAATGGGATGCACTAAACGGTAGCACGAACAGAACGGTAAGTCTTAACCGTTCATAATTCGTTCCAACCAAGAGATCGGTACCACACGAAGCCTCTTGTCTAGTCTGAAAGTGTGATCCTCACTTTGAGCTTGCCACAGGGCTATCTGTCGAGGCGATGAAAGGAATAAGAGATTTTCTGATCCTTAGTAACCCGAAGTGAAATATATGTCTGGACATCTTTTTTATGAGTTTGGGGGCAGCGACCTCACTTAGATTACTTAGAAAATCAATCTCCATAACATTGTTGAATACACACAAAGCGTCATCAAAAGTGGAGCCAGGAGCTACGATACCAACATCTCGAAGTAGCTTAGTAGTCTGCAAAGTAGCAGACTGCAAACCAAAAAAAATGGGATAGAAGCAATAAATGCATAATTTAAAACATCACTGCTGAATAAAAAGCCAAGCCCCCAAATGTAAGGGGAGAGTAGCGATGTCTCCAATTGCCATTCGCCAAACCCAGTCCAGGCGCGTGACAATACGCTAAGGCAGAACGAAGAGCCATGTCAAAAGAATGTGTGAGCCGACTGAAGACACGCAGGGGGGGGCATTTGATCGCATAGCAAAATATAGTTAGAAACACTCCGCACACGCACCGAATGAGAAGCAGCTCACATTGAGGATCATTACTCTGGCAACCGATTAAAGAGCCAATGGTTTGCAGATACTCGCTTTCATGACAAGCCATCTACCAAAATCAAACATCCACATAAACAGGCCCGACCCAATAAGCTTAACCCCAATTGCTGTAGGCCGAGAATAGAAATATGCGTGGGGGGAAAATACTTCGCCAACCATGCTCCTGGGTGTCTTCTTTATGGCCAGGAAATAGCTCAGTTTTGTCAATGTAAGATGCCAAGCCACAGCGGCGGAACCATCCTTCAGTAATTAAGTCCAAAACTTTACCTACAACCAAAGTATCCCTAACAATTGTTGCATCATCGAGATACCAAGCCTGAAGGCACGATTAGGAAGTCTTTGTTGATATTCACAAATCAGGGGATGTAGCACCAGGGAACAACAAAAGAGGGCTTAAGAGGATCTCCCTGCTTTGCACCCCCTGGCAATGACCCACAAGGGTGGTCTACCGTAATACAATCTGGCTCATGGCCTAAAGTAGCAGAATTCTACCAAGAGAGTCTAGCGTAGGCAAACGCATACGGACTCGCCCTGTAACATAAAACGTTCGATCTACCTAGAGTAAAGGCATTCTGAAAGTCCACCAATAGCATCGAAAGACCAACATCATCCCCACTCGATCCTCATTATTATTATTATTATTATTATTTATTATTATTATTATTATTATTATTATTATATAAATATTAAAATAATAATAATAATAATGTTTATTATTATTATTTATTATTATTATTATTAGTAGTTTTTCATTATTTATCATTATTATTTTTTAAATATATATTTATTATTTATGATTTGTTATTTTTTTATTTTTGTTATTTTATTTATTTATTTTTATTTATTTTATTTTAATTATTTTTTATTTACTTATTTTTATTAATTATAGTATTATTTTTTAATTTTTTATTATTATTATTTATAAATATTATTTATTATTTATTATTAATATTATTATTAATATTATTTATTAATATTAATTTATTGTTATTATTATTATTTATTCATATTATTATCAGTATTATTATTTATAAATATTTTATTTATTATTTATTATTTTATTATTTTATTTATTTTTATTATGTGTGTTATTTTATGTATTTTTGTCTTATAATAATAATTATTAATATTATTATTTATTAATTATTATTATTATATTAATTTTTTTAGTTTTAGTAAAAATAATTGAATTACATTACATTGCGAGTCAACCAAACACATCCACAGATTTTATCAATTACAATTACAACACATTATAATTGGGCAAATGACACAAAAGGTACTCAACTTAGGGTTTGTTTCCAATTAAGTTACTCTACTTTTTTTCTTGCGCATAAAGGATTCCAACTTTTTTCTTTAGTCAATTTAGGTTTTTTTGTCACTTTCCGTTAAAAAACTAACGATTAATTTGATCATTTCCTTAAATGAATAT
>BQNB010013767.1:19760-73632 GCA_026074375.1 Tanacetum coccineum
TTCTTGTAAGTCAAGCCAGACCTAAAAGTCAAAGGGGTAAAATAGTTTTCTTAAAAATCCGAAAATTCTCAGATGTTACACCAACTTGTAAGGAGTGCACCCGATGGGTGTCTTAAATGCGGTAGGAAGGCCCACAAGGCGTCATCCAACTTATCGGACCACGAAGCACGGTGTTCGCCTACGGACCTTTCCAGAATGCGTTTCAAACCATGATTTGAAACCTCAACTTGCCCACTTGTTTATGGGTGATACGCGGTGGAGAGACGACGAGTAACTCTGTATTTAAGCATGACCTTTGCAAACTAGTCATTGCAAAAATGGGTACCGCGATCACTAATGATAGCACGAGGGGTCCCAAACAGGGGGAAGAGAGATTTTAAAATTTTGCAAACAACTCAGGCGTCATTGTGGGGAGCGCTTTCGCTTCAACCCATTTTGACAAATAAGCGACGGCCACGAGTATATACTTGTTCCCTTGTAAAGATGGGAATGGGCCCATGAAGTCGATGCCCCAAACGTTAAAAATCTTACAAACTTGAATTGCGTTTTGAGGCATTTCATCTCGTTGTGAGATTTTTCCCTGATGTTGACAAGCGTCACAATGTGTGATCAAGTCATGGGCATCGCGGTAAATGGTAGGCCAAAAGAATCCTGAGTCGAAGACTTTCTTGGCGGTGTAGTTGGCACCATAATGTCTCCCGGTAGGCCCATTATGGCAAGATGTAAGGATATCAACAGCTTCTTGGCAGTAAACACACTGTCGGATTACTTGATCCGCACAAATCTTAAACAAATAGGGGTCATCCCAAAAGTAGTGCTTAACATCCTTGAAAAACTTGTTCTTTTGCCGGGACGACATCCCTTTAATCACAAATTTCCCCGCATGGTAGTTTGCAATGTACCAAGAGTCTCAAGAGGAAATGTTTCGGTAATTTCCTTGTTTTTAGGAACATCTTGGTGGGGATTTTCAAGTCTTGATAAGTGGTCGGCCGCGAGATTCCCCGCTACTTTTTTATCACGAATAATGACATCAAATTCTTAGAGTAGGAGAATCCACTGGAGCAATCTCGGCTTAACATCTTGCTTGACAAGAAGATATTTGAGAGCCGAGTAGTCCGTATACACTATGGTCTTCGACAAGACTAAGTAAGGCCAGAATTTCTCAAAAGCATACACTACGGCTAATAATTATTTCTGTTTGGTCTTACGTTGCCCACCAGAGACAGTCAACCTACCGCGTAATCACACAGCACACATGAATTTCGAATGGTAGGTCCCCAATCGGGGCAACGAAAATCAGAACTTCGGTTAACCTTCTTAAGTATATTAATTGATTCAGCACATTCTTTCGAGAAATGAAAGGGTATCTTTTTCAAGAAATGGGTCACGCCCGGGCTATTTAGAAAAATCTTGAATAAATTGACGATAGAACCCGGCGTGACCGAAAAAAACTTCGAATGCCTTTAACGGAAGTCGGATGAGGGATTTTAGCTATAACATCGACTTTAGCTTTGTCGACCTCAATCCCGGACTTTGAAATTCATAGAATGTACCTAGAACATTAGCCTTACTTTGAGCCATAAAAGGGCATTTCTTCCCCAATTATCTTAGAACTAAGGGCGAAACGTGCTCGTTCGACTCCGTTACAAGCACTATTGCTTCTAAATGGGAGGAGAGGCATGAAGGACACAGCAGAATCCCCGAAGACCGTGAGAGATCTCAGTC
This sequence comes from Tanacetum coccineum, assembly GCA_026074375.1. NCBI lineage: Eukaryota > Viridiplantae > Streptophyta > Magnoliopsida > Asterales > Asteraceae > Tanacetum > Tanacetum coccineum. Next base: position 21,486 of record BQNB010013767.1, read on the forward strand.
GTCCATAAAGAACCCTCGCATTGTTGTCCTCAGTCTATATCGTGAAAAATGGAGTCCGCACATGCACACTTTGAGCTAACGTGTCCCGGAGCATTACATAAGCCGAAAGGACCACACACACAACACAACACATGCCAAACATATCCCATAAGGTGGCAAGGTGACATGGTGGCTTGCTCTTGACACTTAGCTGTCAATAGGAAGTTGAAAGTATCCCGAGAACCAACTAGAAAAACAATAGTATTCGTATTCCCGCGAGTCTCTCAAGCTTTGGTCCATAAACGGTAACGGGGAAATTATTCTTTACGGTGGCATCATTTAACTATTTGGAAGTGAGTCAGATTTGCATACACGCCATCACGTAACTAAGTCAACTAGGTTAATCAACTCAGTTATCTTCCATTTTCCATTTACGGTTTATACCACCCTTTTTCTAGAGGCACACAATGAACGGGTGGCTCAACCCACGGGCAATCAAAATAGTGATAAATCTAATTCGGTATCAAGGAGTTTGATAACTCTTTTTTGACTAACCTCATGATTTTTTGGAGTTACCCCTTTTTTTTTTTCTTTGAGAATGTTGAACTTTCCTGGTATTAGAATCATCCTCCATTAATATTTGTTGTAGAGTACAAAATTTGAGGAGGTCGATCCTATTAGAATCTAATCTATCTCTAAGCGATTGTTTCTGCTATAGGACTTTAAACTACCTTTAATAAGTCATGCCTTTCTCATATTCTTTTAAAGTCTTTACAAGTATGACACGGGTAAGGTTTATCGGTACCCTCCAAAAATGCATACTCAAAGATGTAGAAGGTAGATACCTTGCAGCTCAAGCTCCGGAAGATATCAATAGAAGATTTTACATTTTAAGTTCTTTAACATGAATTTCTTTCGGAGGATAGGAGAACATATGATCGTCGTAAATAACTTCTCGAGTAGAAGAAGGTCTCCCATCTGGATTAAGTTGTCACATCAAATTTCCTCGGTGGAATTGGATCATTTGTAAGACACATCATCGTTTTACTTTTCCACAATGAAGTCTCCTTCTCAAAAGGAGAGCAGAGAGGTGGGAAGACTGAAAAAGGATAGATCTAAAGACTGGAGTGGGATTGCACCTAGAACTATCTGAGACTCGAGCACTTCTTGAGCGATACCTCCACACACAAGCTTACTCGATTACATCGATCGATTCATTCCGATCACAACATCATTGTAAGAGGAGTAGTCCAAAGTTTGACCACTTTAAAGGTTATGGCTTCATCATCAACTCGGAGAGTTAATTCTTCACCATAAACATCAATCAAAGCACGTGCCATCCTCAAAAAGGGTCTCCCGAGAATTAAGGGAACCCGAGGATCAACAACATAATCAACGACTATGAAGTCGGCCGAAAATGGAACTTTCCCTACTTTTACAAAGACATCTTCGGCAATACCGGATGGACTAGTAGTCGATCGGTCCTGACGAAGATCTCAAGAATCATTTGAGTAGAAGTAAGTTCGGAGAGTGAGAGCTTCTTCCATATGGAAAGAGGAAGGGGGGGGAATATTCATCAAGTTGATGCTTGCACCAATTCGCCAAGGGCTAATGCATTCAACTACTCGGTGAAATCACATGAATAAAGGGAACTTGCCGATGGCTCCAAGTTTTTTCCAGGCAACTTTTTGTAGATAACCGTCGAACAATTCTCTATTCACCTGTGTTTAGAGCTGAGTCCAAACAATGTTTTCTTTGTGTTATTTAAGAGACTTAAACATTGAAGCAAATTTCGGTGCATATGAAGATAGGGGAAGAGGCGGCACCCGCGGCTGGTTGGTTTTTTGTTGCTTTGGTTTTGTGGTTGGGACCTTTGTTTTGTTTTATGTGTTGTTTGTTAAGAATTTTAAAGCATTCAACGAACTTGAGCTCGTCATGTAATTCCCCAAAAGATTTTCAACAAATTTTCGAAGCCAATAGATTATCATCTTTTTCATGGAGATTTTGTTTGTTGGCTCTCGAAGGATAAGGTATAGACGGTTTAGGCTTAGGAGCAACAACGGGCTCATTAATCATGGCTGAATTGGACTACCGAAGGTCTATGATGTTTTTTGTACTTCTGGAAGCACCGAATCCCTTTCACCATCGGGTTCCCTTTTTCCACCACCTTAGAAGAAGAGAAGAAGATTGAGGGTGAATTGGGTCCATCCTAGAGAATTCCACTTATCTGGGGGTGATTTCTTTCAAATACCTCTCGGGTTAGCAACGGTGTTGCTAGGAAGTGAACCCGAACCCGAAATCTGAAGCGCATTCATTTTCATGAAATTGAACGCAAACCTGTTCTTAAGTCATGTTAGAATTGTTAAAGAGGTTCATTTGGGTTTGCATGTTATTCTCTTACCGCATCATTCGCCTATTATGTAGTTTAAGAAATCACTTAGTCTTCACAACTCTGTGGTTGATGAAATCCAGAGCAGGGATAAGGCGGAGCTTGATAATTTGTGTTCCTTGACTAATCCTCTGTTTTGATTGTAACCTTTGTGGTTCACGGGATTTATTATTATGCACATTCGGTTTGAGCAAAACCGTAGTGAGTCGAATTTTGTTAGCTATCATTTTGAGGATGTATCTAGTATTGTCCTTGATTACTATTTACTGCGGCAGCAGAAACATTTCCTTAAATATTGTCTTGATAGCCCAAAAAAGTGTTGCCATTCGATGACAGGACATACTGTCCAATAAGAATGAGCACCGACCACAAGCAACGACAAGATTCCTCACTACTTCTTTACGGAAGCTGGAGCTGGGGTTACTTGATGTTGTTTAAAACAGTTGTGGACATGTACTTTCACGGAGGGCACTGTCTAACGGCACGACTATCTCTGAAGAAATCAACAATTACTTTCTGTTCGAACTTGAGAAACAATCGGGCATTGTTTTCTGAATATTTTGATGCGAACTTTTGATTTGTTTTCAATAAATTATCAACACATCATTGCACTTCCTTTCATATCTATCAAAAGATTGCCACCGGTGGCAGAATTCAAAGAATCTTGATCGGATGGGTTTAAAACCATTTTAGAAAGGTAGCGAGTTGAAGTGTAAAATCTGGTCAAAACGTGAAGGTGGTTCATGCACGAAGAAGACGCTTGAAACGGTCTCATGCCTACATAAAAGAATTCATCAAAATGTTGTTGAAAATTAGTCAAATATCATTCCTGAGATTTGTTGTTTTTGAGGGAGAGGAAAGAAATCGGGTTAATAAACTTGGACACAAGTCATCGTCCACAGTGAGAATATAACGAGGTCGGTTCTTTGTCGAGCCCCCCCCCTCCATAATCCGGGCTAGACCATCGATAGAAATGGAAAAAAGCATAAGCTTAATCGATGTCTCGGGCACATCTTTGTACTTCAACGTAGAAGTAATCTTGTTAAAATAGTCGACAATGGGGGGGGCATGAGGATCTTCTATCTGCCAAAACCGAAGAAATTGTTTTGAGGTTACAAGATTAATATAGACTATGCTTGAGCTCGAAATGCTCAGCGGGAATGGGTGGTACTATGATTGCCTCCGCATAACCCTCAGTGGGTGCACGAAGTAATTCCGCCATAGTACGTTGATCGGCCATCATAACTACGGGGGTCTCTACAAGAGAAAACGGGTCGACTCTTTGTATAGAACGTCTACGATTACGTCGTTTCGGAATCGTAGAAGTAGATTCATTAGAAGATCCACCAACAATTTGATCAGAAGAGCGATGTTTCCATACACTAAGAACAAAATAAGAGAAAAGCTAGAAAAGAAAAAAATTTTGGTAATCGAAAACAAACAATGTGTACGGTAGCTCTCTAGAAAACGCACAAAGCTCGCGGCTGAGGCGGGTAAGGCTGCGAAGCCCTATTAAAAACCTTCTTACTTTCGGTCGAAGTTCGATCGGATCAACCCCTCTTTCTCACCTCTCTTATAGTTGTACAATCTAGAGGTGAGTCCGATATTCACAAGTGACACAACCTTGATTTTGTTTGTTTTTTATTCAATTTTTTAGAAATTTGATTACTATGATAATAGAAGATAAACTATTCACAAATTAAAGCGATAAACTTTACAGGGAAGCGGTCTCAAACACGGGGGGGTGGGGGGGGTGGGTGGGGTTGTGCCTAACGTTCAAACGTACACAATAATCGTTTCACAACCTCCCCGGCAGCGGCGCCAAAAATTGATTTCTTGAAAACTTAATTATACTTATACATATACAACTTAATATACATTATATATATAATTAATATCAAAATATCATTAAAAGAGATGGAGTAAGTAATTATATCTGTAAGCTTCTATAGATCTCTGATTATTTTATCCAAAGTAATCAATCCAAAACTTCCTGGGTCGTTTCTGGCGACGAGGTGTAATTGAGATACCTGTGATTAAGTTCGTGATCGAGTGGATTGGATGATCAAATTTGTTGATTTGGATTTCTAAATTCTAACAAATAACATGCAAAAACATCTGTATAAGAACGAGCATTACAAACGAAAGCAATTAAATATCATAAGAAAATACAAGAACGATAACTGGAATCCTAACCCCGTATCTATATAAAAACCTATAAATCTTCCAAAATTTATAACCCTTACAAATGCACAATTTAATTTTTAAATGTCCTAAGAGTGATGAAAAGATAGAATTTTAGAAAAAAAATTATTACTTTTATTTGACTATTTATATATTTCTTCTTAAATGAATAAAAACTGCATTTAACTAAAATATTATAAAAATGTTAAACTAACTTGGAAAATTCTTGAAAAATTCAAGAACAAAGATTATCTGAATATCATTTGAGATACAATTCTAATAAGACTAGGAAAAATAAAATGGTTCACACAGCTTATTGGAACATAAGCGTGTTTACAAAACAAAATAGGGCTGAATAGGCTTGATATAATAGTTAAAAAAGGGTGGTAAAAAGAAAAATAAGTGAAGAGTAATAACGAAAAAGACGAGCCAATGGGCGACGTTGGCAGTGTGTGGTGGTTTTGTCTCAGGTGGTTTGGTGGTTGAGAGATGCGATAGTCACGAAGGAGTTCGATCTCTATCTTGTCGGACTGATCCCTATTTTGAGAGGAATAGACATAAAGCTTCTCATCTCTTTTTAAGAAGAAATATCAGCAGTGATAAATAATATAGAAAAGGCCATAATCAACCCAGCGAACTTATTAATGAATGGAGACTTTCTATTAGAATCTTAATATAAGCTAGACTAAAGCACAAATAAGCACACATAAATAGGTTTTCCTTACTACACCTCTAGTAAGAACAAATAAAGGCTAAAACTACAAGGTTGAGAAACTTTTATTAACTTAATAAGCTACTCTCTAGAAAAGGCACGGATAAGACTCATACAACCTTTATCCCACTAGTACCTAGATAAGTCACAAGGACATGAGAAAATAGATAAAGAAAAAAAAGCTGAAAAAACTCTACAATAAACTTTAAGACAGATAGCATATAAGAAGACCAGACTCTAAGGACTTAAACCACTTTTTAAGCTAGGATTTAAAACAAATTAATACTGAAATAGATGACTACAACTCAAAACATGATTAAGAAGTGTTATAACCAAAAACAAGGTTCAGCTAAAGATTAAGCAAAAAGAAAAAGAAAATAAGCTAAAAAGGCTTAAAAGATGACATACTAAGCTATGTTTAGTTTTGCTGGCTGTTTTGGATATTAAAATGACAGAATTGCAGCTTAATTTTTAGACTCAATAAGTAAAGTAATAGACTAAAAACTTAAGACAACTTACTACCTTGACTCAATAAGCAAAAATAAACTAGACTTAATCAATTAAGACCTACAAATAAGCTAGAAATCTAATTTGAAAGTGACTGTACATTAATGCATAAGCACTATTAATACCTAACTGATTTTTGGACTAAAAGATTTAAAAAGTTTTTCTAAGCACAAAAGACTCAAAACAGATGCTAATTGATGCACTAAAAAAACTATTCAGCTCACGCGAATACCATCTCCTCTACAATAGCATTACATATATGTAAGTGATCCTCTAACAAATAAGCTTTTGCTAAACATCCTGGTCTAACCAGACTTCAGGATTATTTGAGCGATTCAAAATATATCTTCAACACATAATTACACTACCCTAATCTAAACGCTTGATTAAAACTTATATATAATCTGCGACTAATCATAAAGCTAATCTAAACGAGCGTTTTGCAAACAGAAAGCAGCGTGAACTTGATTTTTGCTAAGCTAAAAATGCTAATTCCTCAACACTCCTTTAAAATCTAAAATTTTATTTTAAGCTTGAATAAACCTAAATAAGCCCTGGATTTTGGAAAACATATAAAGCACTAAGCAAATAAAAGACTAATAAGCAAATATTTAAAGCAAACTAAGCACAGCGCGCGTTATAAGCTATACTATATAAGCTCTTGACTATTTTTTGAAGTATTTCATGAAACACCTAAATCAAACCTAGAATGTCTAAAACATAATTAAACCTAGATGCAATAAGCTAACAACAGACTAAATAAGCATAAATAAGCAAAGCATAAGCAAAATTAAGCAGTTTAATAAGATGATATTGAAATTAAACTATAATAAAGTAAAAGAGAAAGTACCTCAGTCCCAGCTTAACAGGGACTTAAATGCTCAAAGGAGCTTATTCAACAAGCTCTAGCTTGTTGTAAACAAGCTAGTAACAGTCCATAAACCCATCCTTTTCTGGCTTATCTTCCAAAATAAGTTGAGGTACTTTGAGGGGTGAATTTTGGTGAACTTTTCTTAAACACTTAAAAGCTATATAACACTTTAGTAAAACAGTTAATATCAAGGGCTTATACAAGACTGCTGTTAGAACATTTTACAAGCATTTAATTCATGATATCATAAGAAAAACATAACTTAACATAAAAACTAAAATTTCCATAAATCTTAAGAAATTTACAAGACTAGAAAGAAAGTCTTTCAATATAGTTAGATTTAACTAAGATAACTGCAAAGAGACCAATAAAAAGCTATTCTAAATTACTACTTAAGACTAGATATCTAACTGTTATGAAAAACATCACACACTTATATAGCCGTTGTGAGAAGTCCTTTGTCCCTTTGAAATTGTGTTTGCTTTTGCAGAAGTGTCTCTCCCAAGCCATAAAACTGAACCCTTGTATTTCTTACATTTGTGTTTCATTAAACTTATTCATAAGCCCTAGATTGAGTCGCGTCCAATCAAACCCTATGGTGATGTAGCCAAGGTAGAGACTTGTTCTCTGTTGGGGGGTGGCGAAATAGGGTTACAAGAGGGTGTGATTGTTTTTTTCTAGTTGCAAAGAAAAAGAGGGAAAACGATGGGTGAACAGTGACAGATGGATTTGGCGGGCAAATGGGGAATTTGTTTATGTTTGTTTGTTTGGGATAACGGGGTTAGGAAAAAGTAACGGGGTTAATGGTTAGGGACTAACTATGTTAGTCCCTAAGAACTAACGGTGTAAACCCTAGGGACTAATGGTGTAAAAGGGTTTAAAGGGTGTATGGTTAAGGGTTATTTGGGCCTTATATTTGGTCGGGTTTATAGGTACATATAATAGGACTTGGACTTTTAATTTGTAAGACTTATGATTAAGGCTTACAGTGGGTTGGCCCGGCCCATTTAAATGGATGCGTGTGTTCAGGTCCCATCTTTTTTAATATGCACCATGTCTCTTTGGCTTCGATCTTTCATTCCTTTCTCATTCTCGTGCCTCGGTTTATTGGAGTCGATAATTTGGTCTTTATTTTTTTCCTTTAGTGACATTGTCGCGTTACCTGCACATCATAAATAGCAAAACATACATATATTTGGCATTTTATGTCCGTATGTGAGAATATTTAGAGCGTATGTTTTTATAGGTTATATAGGTATGTTTATATTAAGCACCATACATTGTTATAGTCTCCAACCTTAAAGAATCTCGCCCATTTTTACGGAGCGGCGGTTCTAGCAACTATCTATAAATATATATCAATGATAGTATCTATCTTATACTGAGTTTTCATCACCCGCTCTATGGGGCGGGTAAGCCTTCATCTCATAATATGGGATAATTATAACTGGCTCGTGAAATCAAAATATTGAAAAGCGGCAAAACACTTAAATCAAAATACTTCACAAATCTCTAACTATTATACAAAATCAAGTTGCCTATGTCAAATAAGAATGTTCATGCCTTCTCTCTCAAAAAATGACCTATCCATATAAATCTGATGAAAATTGTATGTGGCATACTTAAACCATCATCACAACGATTGTACCTTTTATTTATCATAATTTTACACTAAAAAGCTTCATTGACTAACAAAATACTTGCTATCTCTAAGATAATGTAATCTCTATACACGTAGACTTTTTATCACCTTGATTAAGATGGAATAACTATATTAATGCATTTGCCGCAAGTAACTTATATAGGGACTAAGGTTACCGATAATGTCAAAGTTTTTATCATCCTATGAAATGTATAACTTTTTTGAGCCGAGTAACTAGTCCTACTCTTTGTCTCTCATAATCAGTTTTTGCTAGTATTTCCTCCATCCTTGATATGATGAGGAAATGCATAAGGCTTCATACATCGCTTCTGTTACACTATAACCTGCTATATCAATAGTTTGTTGATAATAATCCCCTATGAAAAATCCCTTTTTTATACAAACCTGCATATCATATCTAGTTGCATATCAAATATATGGAAATGCAAAGTCTCTCAAATATTATCTGATAAAAGCTAACACCCCTCTTGAAAAATTCCTTAATAAAATCTAATTTGAAGACTAAAATGAAAAATATCTCTTACTCAACATTATCATCTTGGTTTTATTGAAACAAAGTGGATAGAGGTCTAGATCCTATAAACATTGCCATAGAGAATCACATTTGCCGAACAATACCCCGAAATCTCTACATACATCAAAATTTACTTCAACAGCAGATCGACTTGTTCATACTTCTAGTTTCTATAGCTCAAAACTCTACCGAGTGATTCCATATCGTTAGACATGGTACTACAATGCATATAAAAATATTGTAACTTGATGTTCGTATTACAACATTGTAGTTTATGTTTATTTCAGAAATTATTTACTACAATGTCCACTCGTAAAACCTGATAGTAAGTAAATCTGTATATAGAGTAATTGTACGGTTGTACCTTTCCTACTGTTAATGACTTCAAATACTTATGCATAGCCTAGGTGTTTTTAACCTGGTGATGACAACGTACACCAAGTACTATACCTCTTCCTTGTACTCTCCAATGGACTATACGAAAACCAAAGTTTATACTCGAAAAAATATATATCTGGCGACGATAAGTTCTACATAAACAAAAGTACAATTGTGTTTACATTGATACTCAATCTTGAGACATATAAAAGTCAAAGTAAGAATCCAAAAACTAAGCATACAGTATGTACATTGTTGAGGAAGTTTGCCCCTAAAAAGTCTCAAAGTAAGCGATAAAAAAACTTACGAGATTCATGTTTACCTTTAAGGGAAATGAGACTTCACTTGTACATAACTGTTCAAAGTCTGGTGTGGCATTCTCTTGAAGTTTTACCACTCCGGTTACACATTGAGAACTGGAGGCACTGTGTTGTAGTACTAACCCATTGTTTCTCTAAATATGTTGAAATAGGTTTCATACAGGTTAGAAACTTTTACAAATTTTCATGGAGTTTCCACTCATAACTATTCCATTTTACCGCGTCCAAATTCTACTAACTAAAGAAGATCCCTTATAAGGTCTTATACAACTATCCAACCCTAAAACCGGACATTTGACTCACCTTTTCTTTTACTGCAAATAGGATTTGACAGAATCTAATATTAAATCCTGACATTTTTTATGGCAAGTCGTATGCATTTCAGTTTTTGCATAAAGTTACCAATCTCAGACTTTATTTCCGGTTTTGAATTCAAATAGTTAGGGTTTTAGTTTATGATCTATTAAACCATGAAAAATTGTAGGAGTGAGGGTGGTGTAAGGTAGCTTACAGGTAGGGACATCGGATTCTTCAACCTTATAAAAACCAATATGGACCAAATATGCCACTTAGGTCGTAATAAAATCAAGAAGAAAATTAGTGATAAGCCAGACATCTTAGTCAACCCATCGATCATCTACTGGACCATGATGAAGACGTTTGTTAGCAAATTCCTTCGCCCAATTCTCAGGTCCTCTAGAAACTTAAACAAAATCATGCATTAATAAATATATGACCTAACGTACATGTATCGCAAAAAATGAAAATTTTAATCCGACATACTTCAGCTTGCATGTTCATGTGCATACTGATCTGCCACGAAGACGGGTCTGCATTACATTGATGTTGATATTCATTTGCCTATCACATTATCAGGCTATTAGCGTTAGTATCCTAAATGGTGATTCCCTACATCTGTATAAAATGAAAAGTCAATATAAAAGAAAAAATAAATAAATAATACTAACAAAACGATTAGAACAAATATTAAAATGACTACAGACTTACTTGGCATACTGCAATGATCCACGTGGCCCATGAGCCATGAATTGAGACTCACTCCAATATTGATCAAGCTCCGGGTTTCTACCAGGTATGAAGGCCCTATTAGCCAATGCATGATTATCGATCTCTAAGGAAGATAACAAATCCACATGAATAAGTAGTAGATAATGTCAAAATGCCTATTAAACAAAATTATATGTGTCTAGGCTTTATAGTAACATGACTTCAACAAAAATCCTGGACCACTAAATGGAAAATTTATTTTGTTGTAAGCAAAGTATATGACGTGCATAAAAGCCCCTCCCCGAGATTAGAAATATTCCATAAGTTTTGTGCCTAAAACACAAAATACTACGGCTCATTGCAAGTAAAGTTTCTTAGGATCCAAATGTCATACCCACGAACTGATGTGTATGTTATTGAACCCTGAATTCATATCGTAAATAAGATAAAATACTGATAATCGTAAATAACATACTAAAAAAAAAACTTGTCACAATATAAGGAAGCTGACTAACCGTTACTTAATTGACATATGCTTGGTCTGGTAATTCTAATTTCTATTGTGATATAAAATGTTTTGGATTCAAGTAAAATAAATTTAAAGTATTCGAATTGGCATATAGAATTATGTAGAAATCCTTGCCCTCAAAGCTCGCCATTTTTTTCCATGATAAACGTACAAATTAAACAAAGTTGTTGCAACATATTTCTTACCTCTAATGCTTCCATTTTCAAGAAGATTAACTAAAGCGGGAATAGCACTCGATGCACCAATTATGATTTAATTCTCATTAGCACGCGATAAGCTAAAAAGGGTTGCAACTTGCAACTGTATTTTCTCTATTTGCTAATAGAGTTCGTTGCACAACATTATTATTAACACACCATTATGCAATCAATGTATTAATGACATTAGCCATGACAACACTATAACAAAATGGCTACATTTAAAAAGGCATCATCTTTACTTATTATGAACATATAGATTATCAATGATAGATTAGCAATGATACCTTTTTAAAATCCTGATATAATTATGACGCCCTCTTTGACATCAGATTTGTTTCAACCATAGAATATGAAACTTCTGGTCTATCTAAACGTATACAAAGATACACTAATTAGTAAGATAAAAAAAAGATGCAATATACTTTCGTAGCATAATATTTAATTAATAACATAAAAACAAATACTTCGGTTGCATCACTTTTGGTATTTCAGTCCATCTGTTACCACAAAATCTTTGGGACTGTACCACAAAAGTAATTGTATTATCTATCTTTTCCTTAATGTAATTATAAAGTACCTTTGACTATGAATCACTTCGTGGCCCTATAGAGGACATCTACATTACTTAACAGCACCAAGGTCTTAACTTTCAAGATCTGCTTTTAGCTTCAAAAGAGAAGGTGTTAAGACATTGTTAGTCTACATTTGTTCAAGCATTTTATCAAACACATGTTATACATTGATTTTAATTAGTAAATTAAAAAACGTACACCATCTTGAATTAGTCATAGCAACCTAATAATCAAAAAAACAATCTAACAATAAAACACAACATAAAAATAATCATAGCAACATACTGGTTAATTTATAGATTGGAGGATAATCATAAGAACCTCAATCAAACAAATCAATCAATTCATTTTTTTGTAAAATGATGAATTCACAAACCTAGTTGATAATTGATAAGGCGAATCTATGGCTAATAAGGTTTGATTTTGAAATCAATTTATGCGTTATGAAGATCGATGAAAGGTTTAGTTAGCGTGTGTGTGAGTGTATCGTGGGTATGTTTGTATTAAATTGGTATAGTTGTGTGTTTGGTTTGATGGTTACTCTTACAATTGTCTAGGGATTGATTTAACGAAAGAGTGAAAAACTGGTGTAACGTTTATGAGACATGATAAATACAGTACTAATTCAACGAATCGTCTTAGTTATATCTCATTTCAGCTCACCATAAGACTAAGTGTAACCGAAGGTGTGATTCGTCAGAATCTATATATACGTAATAATAAAATATAATATGATGGAAAATTACCAAATTACCCTTGAGGACAAAGGTAAAAAGGAAAATCTTCACAAATATATATAATATAATACGTATATAAACCAGGAAGTATGATTCCCGGGTCGTTATCCCCCAACGACTTGTGAAATTGAAACCACGTTTGATGTTCGGACAATGATTCGAATTGGAAACAAAAGATTGATTTGATTATCTACTTTAAAAAAAAATTAAAATTAACAAATTCTAACAATTAAGCATAAAGACAAATAACGAAAAACCAAAATTTAACTAAAAACGCAAAATGGGACCCTAAACGGAGGTCAAAAACCCTAAATTACTAAAAATAAACCTAACTTAAAATTTTCTTTTTAAATGAACTCTATTTGACTAATAAGTAAGTTTAAAGAAAACTAGAACAAAAACGGAGTTAAAATGAGCGTTAAAACACGAAAAACGAGAACGGGAACGAATCCTATTATTTAAAAAACAAAATTTTGCAAATTAGACCCTACGAAAGCAAAACTAATTTTCCTATGAACTTTATGATTAAATAAAATTTTCTAAAAAAGATTTATATTTTTCAGATTATTTTTCTATTTTTTATGATTTTTTAAAGTTTTTAATGAAAATAAATGTTTAAAAAATACTAAACTAACTATAAAAATTCTAGAAAAATTACAGAAAATAGCTTATACTAATTGAAACCTAGGAAAAATAAGCTTGAGATCACAGCTTATTGAATAAGCTGCGAAATAAGCTATAACAGCTTAATTAGCTTATAAGGCTAAATGATTATATGGAATAAATGTTGCAAGGGTCTAATGAAAAAGACCCCAGGGCGCAGTGGTAGTGTGTGTGTTATAAAGGGTTGAGGGTGTTTGAGGTCGGGGGTTCGAGTCTTGCTCACCCCCGACTTCCACTTTTTTTTTTTGAAAAACTTATAAAAACAAAGTTGTTGATAAGCTGGTGCTTATCAACTTTAATAAAAGAAATTTTTAATGAAACTTAAAGAATAAGCTGTTAACAGCTTGTTAAGACAGTAAACTTATTTTTCCTAAAAACTTAAAATACTTAACTGCTAACTAAGAAATAAGCACATATCTTAATAAGCTATTCTAAACTATGGATAAGCACTTAAAAAGAAAGATTGAAACATAATAAGACTAACTCAGCTTATGCTGAGTTAGTGCAGCCTCACTTGACTAACTTTAGGCTTAAAAATAAGCCACCAAATGGAATCTTAAGCTAATAAACTTTGCTAAACCTAAAACTAGACCTAAGACTCTACTTAAAACAACTTTTTAAAAATATTTTGAAGCTTATTAAGACTAAGAAAAAGCTATTTGAAAAAGACTGATGCAACTTAAGCTAATTTAGAAAAACTTTGATAAAAAGAGAAAACTAAGTTGCAGCCCTACTTATAAGCTGTAAAATAAGCAAGTAAGACTTAACCTAGCTTATCTAGGCTAAAACTAACCTAACCACCAACTTTGAGCTTATTTGAGCTTATTCTAAGCTAAAAACAGCCTAATGCCAAACACTCCTTTAAATTTAGATTTTCACCTTAAAAACTAAAACTAACCTTATTAAGCTGAGATAAGCTAAAACAGATTTATAACTAAGCTAATTAAGGTCAAATAAGCAAAATCAAACAGTTAATAAGCTCTAATAAGCAAAAATAAGCTAAACTACTATTTTTTTGTTTTTAACAGTTTATGAAGAAAAATAACTAAAAATGAGATTCAAGCTAACTCTTAAACTAAATAAGCATAAACTAAGCATAATAAGTACAATTAAGCTAAGATAAGCAATAATAAGCTAGATTTAAGCAGAATTAAGCAAATAAGCAGTAAATTAAGCTAAAACAGTAATTAAGCTTGGAAATGAAAAAGAGAAAGAGTACCTTTGTCCTTTGCTTAAACAAGGACCCAGATGCTCAAAATGAGCTTATCTACAAGCTCTGGCTTATTTGGAATAAGCCAGTAAGTCCATAAGCTCTTCCAAAATAAGCTTATCATCCAAAATTAGAAGCATTGGTAATTTAGAGTGAGTTAACAGTCCAAAAGGCTTAGTTAAGCTTTTTGAGCTTAACTAAGAGCAAAGTAGCTTATTAAGAACTAAGAGCTTATTAAGAGCTTATTTAACTAAAACAATATTAAATGAAACTTTGAAATTAAAACACGAATTGAAATGAAAGCTGACTTTTATTAATGATTAAAGGATTACAATGCTTAAAAAGTAAATTACAAGAATTAAATTGACATTTAAAAGTAAATAAGCTAAAAATAAGCTATAAGCTAAAATCTACTAACTAACTAACCACCCTACACTGTGATGAAGCTCTTCTATTTATAGCCAATGTGAGAGAGGAGCGTCCTTGTGGATGTGCTAGTTTAGTGAGAGGAATGAAGGATTTAGCCCTTAAGCAATGATCTCAACCGCTCCTTTTCTCAATTCCCTCTATCTTTTGATCTTGGCCCTTGGATAATGATATGTAAGGGTACGGATCGCCAACGTGGCTGTTTGATGTTGACAGGTGAGGTGATGGGAAGTGATTTCGTACGGACGAGGGTGCAGGGGAGTAGAGTGGGGGAGAAGGTGAATAGTAACAATAGTTTGGCGGGTAAAATTTGTTATCACTTGGGATTTTGACTTTTTGGTTGACCCGGGTTATAACTTTCGGGCTTATAAAGGGGTTGGGCCATGGGATGGGATTGGGCTTTGATTTTGTGTTTTGTTATAAAGAAGATAACGCCCGTTATCTTATATGTATTAAAAGATAACGGGTGTTAGGGTTTTGGGGACTACTTTTGCAATTTTGTAATTTATGAAGGACTGTTTGGTAACTTTGGGATTTTTGTCTTGTTGTGACTTTGACCAAGGGTTGACTGAGGGTTGACCACTGCTGACTTTTTAATAGCTTTTTCCCGGCTCTTTGCGTGCTCTTCCGTTCCCGTGTTCGTGTTTGTCCGGGTTTTGTCCGTTTTCTTGAGATTTATGCAATATCCACACCTACACAATCACAAAGACAAAACAAGCAATATTCAAGCATTTAAAGCATAATTTTGTCTTTTTAGGGCCTATTTTGATATAAAATGGATATGTGTTTTCACACATATCAGTGATCTTGATAAACCCTAGCCCATCGGGACTTTACCCACTTACCGTTTGACGGTATTTTATATATTGGTAGTCCACTATTCAAATCTTTATCAATTAATCAAGAACATACTTGTTGAAACATTACGGGTCACCTGCCGGTCCAACTAAGCTCTTAATTTAAAGACAAAGACAGAACGTTACTTGTGATCCTATTGGTCCAGTAATATAAAACATGATATGAAGAGCTATCCCAGTATCTAGCTCACTTGTTAGGCATAACTAGACCCAGTTAAATGATAGGTCGCATATTCAAACACGTAAACAAATATCATGTGATAAACATAATTAAACTCTTAACGATAAATTAAGAAAATCGATTTTAAAACAAACCAAACATTAAATCTTCATTAAGATGGCTAATACCCAAGGGTATTAGCCCATAACCATTGTAATTATACCAGTGTGATCAATTAACCAAGGTAAACTAAACGTTTTACCGAACGATACCAAAAATTAAATGATTACAAGAGTTAGGAAATTACACGGTGTCTTATATGGAATCGTGATCGATGCTTGACCTTTGTTGCTCTTCTTCTCTTCAGAAAATCATCTTTTATGTGTATGGTATGAAGAATATGATTTTGCACACTGAAAACTCGTTTTTGAGTCTTCTATTTATAACCTCTAAAAAATGTTGGATACGCCGTATTGAGCTAGGCCAATACGGCGTATTGGGGTGTATCACTTGGAGTACGCGCAAAGTTTACAATCAATACAATATACATTCCCAAAATATAAATATCTTCGTATCTTTGAATAGTTATCTTCATGGATACGGCGTATGGCAGAAGGTGGATACGCCGTATTGGGAATTGTAAATACGCGTTTTCTTGTGAAGAGTTGGCGCTGATATGCCGTATTTCTTTTCCTGGATACGACGTATTGGTCTGAAATGAGTAATCTTCAAATGTCTTCGTTTTAGCTCTAAAATATGCGCCTTTTAGCATGTCTTCACAAATCACTCCTCAATTACTGCAAATAACACTTTTAAGCATTTAAGTACACATTCTTGCAATAATTATACAAAAGTGGTTAGTTTATTTGGGATAAATGATGGTATAAATGTGACGTTATTTGATGTCATTAGAGACCTATAATATCAACAATACTTGCATCTTTTTGGGACTCTAGTTGAGCAAGAAGAGGGAAATCCACGACACGGAGAGCTTTCACAGCGGAGACATAATTGGCTTCCGCGAAAGGGTTATAAGCAGCAACATCAACAAGACCTCTTCCGGCCTTCCCATGATCAATACCAGTCGCCAGCCCATCTTGCATACCCTTGTCAATGGCACGACCGATGGCTCCTCCCAAAGCAACACGATACTTTGGAGATTGGAGGCATTTCATAACTACAAGTCTAAGGCCGCGGCCAAGGATCCACCTCCGCCCAGCTATGGTAGTCAAAAAACAAGGATAAAATTCCTCATCTAAGGATAAGCTCGACATCCAACCCTGCCACCTTATCACTAAGGATCTTGACTTGTTCATCCTGGACCGCTTCAATCTGTTCCTTGAAGAGCCATAACCCAAAACCTGATCACGGAGTTCGGAACATGTGGTCTCCAGCAAAGACACTTGATCAGTAAGTTTATCCTTTTTAGATTCAAGAGAGGCAACCTTGATACTCAGCTCATCACAGGACAACTGAAAGTTTGACAAATCTTGGGTCAGTTTAGTAATTTGAGCGTTAGAGGACGCAAGCTCGGTATCTTTAATAACGGTCGCGGACTCAAGAGCCGCGACTTGTCCCTCAAGATCCGTGGTCTGCTCTTTCAAACTATTTAGCTCATTAATCCGAGCGGCTTCCGCGACTTGGCTGCAGAGACGAATTACCTCCGCAGCTTCAGCCTCCTTCAAAGATAGTTGGGCTTTCAAGTTTGCAATTTCAGTATCCTTTTCCTTCAACAAGTCAGCCTGCCTATTACACTTCCTCTCAAATTTCTTCCTTTCCCTATAATTGTGCTCAGACCTCAACCTAACTTCAGCACTAAAACATGCCTGGCGTGCTACCCCAACATTAAACCCCGAAAACAACTGTTCATAATCCATGCCCTGGAGTTGGGAAAAAACCCGAGAGGAACAAGTTGATCAACCATACTCCAACAAACCTCCGGGTCATCAAGGGCAGAGTCATTAATCACGTTCCACTTGGGAACATATGTCTGCTAGAAAGTCTTAGAATCCATCTCTTGAGAAATATAAAAAGTATCGGTAGAAACCTCTACACCGGCAGGCTGAGAAGGACCAGCAACGTCTGCCTCGACTGTACTAGGGGAAGCGGAGTCCCTAAAAATGTTACGCTGAACCGGTCTAATACCCGACTCATGGACCAGAGCGGAAGTGGCACCGGCAATAGCAGTAGTGGCAATAGACGCAGTCATTATGGGAGGTGGTGGCACGGGAGACTTGATAATAGAAGTAACTTCATCATCTGCAACATTGGTACTAGAATGGTAAGAAGAGTCTGAGGAAATTACAAACCTCTCAGCTGGGTGCTGAGTCCACAAGTTAGGCCTAGAGACTGAATCAGTATGCCCACCACCCCCACGCTCCGGTAAAAGGGTAATGAAAGAAGTAACGAAAGGCACAGTGGCCGTCGCCGTAACACCAACCTCTACATTCAATGTACTTTGTTCAAACAACTCATGAATAGCAGCAAGGGACTTTCCACCAGTGTTGGCACCAACATCGGCAGAAGTGTCGTGATCCTCCCTTAGTTTCTTTGGAGGATGATCAGAACCAGTAGCACCATCGCTCTTCTCCTCTTCTTTTGAACTTTGGGCTTCTCAGCAATAGCTGTCTCAATCTCCTCATCAACAACAATGTTAACTCCATCATCCTGAACAACATGAGCACCAACATCTTAAACATTATCATTTTGGTTTCCTTGTTCATTAACACCAGCAAGCGGAACCACACGACCCCTGGTAGACTCAAGCAATGGAACTTGTCCTTCCTTAATTTGCTTCTCACCTATCCGTACCTTGGTGGGATCCGCATAATTGATAAAAGCAAACAAATCCATCTCTGCTTAAACAAACAATAAAGGACAATCAGATACAATAACAAGAGAAACAAATCACATGACGTAAACAAAGAACACCCACCCTCATCGTCATCAGCCAAGAAGACTGGATAGACATTATCGTCCAACTCATAATAGCGACTTATGCCAACAAGGCATAAGAAGGATTCTGGAAACTTCTAAAACGGAGCAGGATGAGTAGCAAGGAAGTTACATACTCCCTCATTAAATTCAGTCAGTGTGGGACGGGGGTCTTTTTTAGTGTTTTATTATTGTGCCACGAAATGAAAAGCGGAAAAGCAGGAGAATCAACCCAAAAGAAGTTGTCATTATAGTGTTTTAGCGAATCTGGCGGTTTGGTATAACAAACCTGGGCGGTGTCGGAACGTTTGCTAAAGGACATCCAGCCTTTATTTTTAGAATTAATATAAAACTTACGGAAATTCCCTACAGTCGGAACAAAACCATGAGCGCGGCATAGGATCTCGAAATGAGAAACCTTAGCGGCTGCAATAATGGACAACTGTGACAGATTGATTTGAAAATACTCAAGTATATCTACAAAAAAATGAGAAAGTTGGATTCGGTAATTGGCAAAATCAAAAAATCTAGTATAAACACTGATTTTGCCTGTGGGACTATTGAGGATCCTTTGGTTACGGCCAGGTAATTCAGGGTGAACAATACAAGAAATATGAAACTTCTCACACAGAGCATCTAAAGCCGATTGAGTTAAGGAAGACTTCATATCACCAATAGTACCCATTGTCAAAAAGAAGAGTTAAAGCCTAACCTGACAATCTAACGAATCTTTAAGCGATTACTGGTGTGGGAAAGTGAATAAAAAGCTCGAAATTTTTTAACACAAGCGATAATGGTAGATGGTATGTGCTTAATTACACATACCATTTTTCATTAAAACCAGACTTAAATGACCAAAAACATACCAAAAAATACATTGTATTTGTATGTTTTCACTTATATTGTGCAGGAAACGGATATCCGACAAAAGGACGAAAAATCAAGCAAAAACGGACAAAACCGAGCACGAAATGGAAAAGCGTGGAAAAGCCAAAGTCAAATCGAAGCCAAAGTCAACAAAAGTCAAAGTCCAAGTCAACCAAAGTCAACCCCGACAAAGTCAAAGCCAAGAAGTCATCAAGTCAAAGAAAATACAACTTTAGGGACCAAATTTGCCAAATCCTAAAGCTGTATAACAAGGATAAAAACTACAAGGACTGAAGTTGTAATTATGCCATGTATAACTTTAGGGGGCCATTTCTGCCAAACCCTTAAAGTTATATAACAAAAGGACCATTTTTGCAAAGCACCTATATACCCTGAGGGACTGATCCTGCCAACCCCATAAAACTTTACCACCACAAGGACTACATATGCAATTAACATATACAACTTGAGGGGCTTTTCTTGCCCAAACCCAAAACATCACCCCTGCCCTTATAACTCAAAACAGAACAACCCGCCAAACACCATTAACCACTGTTCACCATCCCCAAAATCTCTCCACACCTGCAACAAACCAACAAAAACCATAACTCCCATCTCACCCCACAACCATAAGCTGCCAAGATCCACCTTGGCAATCCTAAACCCATCTATTGGCTACTCGAATCAAGGGCTTTGATTGAAGAACTTTGGGACCAAGCAACATCAATGGCTGAGATGCTTTGAGCTTTCTCCTCACACAACAAAAACACAGCTGGTCTCTCTCTGTGAAGAAGCACAAGTCCTCATTAGGGTTTTAGTATAAATATAAGCTTATGTATCTTAGTTCAGGGTGTCGAATTTCTTTTCAAGGCAAAAGCTTGTAATCAAATTTGTACCAATCTTTAATATATTGCAATTTACATTTTCAGTCATTTAATTTCTTGTCCTTTAAATACTTGTTTTTTTTAAATTACTTGTCATTTTAAGTTCTCTTAAATATTGTCATTTAAGTTTATCTACCTTCAAATTCTGTTTTATAGGCTTTGTATAAGCTGTTGAGACCTCAAAAGCTTAAACAACCTTTTGTTTTCATTTTCTGTCAAAAACTCAAAAAAATCCAAAAATACCAAAAAAATATCAAGAATCTGTCAAGAATTCAAGGAGCAGGGTTAAAAAGGGAAGGCCTTGGGTTTTAGAGCTTATGGTAAGCACATAGGGATTGTTTTTAAGCTTTGAAAGCTTATTGCATAAGCCTTAACTTGGACCCTTTGTAAGTTTTTAGTTTTTCATTTTTTTTGCATTTAAGCTTATTGTTACTGTTCATCTGCTTATCTTGCTTATTTGTATGCTCTTTATGCTTTTTAATCTTTTTTTGATACTTATTGTCTTTTATTCAAGTTTTTGGTTTAAACTGTCTTGTTAGGCTTTGTAAACTGCATTGTTACTTGTTAGCTTATTTGAATGCTTATTTGTTGGTTATTATTGCTTGTTTTAGCTTAATAGTTGCTACTTGTTATCTGTTTTCCAAAGTTTTTCCTTAAACCTCTTAAAATCAGCTTAAGACTTGGTTTTCAAGACTTTAAGGGGTGTTTGGGTCAAGGGTGAAAAGTGGGTCAATTTGAGTTTAAAAACAAATGGGTCATTTGGTCACCTTTTGCCAGCTTTTGTAAGTTGTTATTTATCAGTTTTTAAAAGTTTTTAGTTCTTAAAGTTAGTCTTCAAGTTTATCTTAAAGAGTGTCCATTAACTGTTGGCTTAAGACAGTTGAGAAGTGCTTCTTAGACTAAGCTTGCAAAACCATCTTTTAATACTTGTTTTTGTGTCTTTTTCAAGTGTCAAAGTTTATCAGTTAAGTGTCTTTTGGTTTCTTTTGTTTTTGTCCAAAATCTGTCAACTTTTCTCTTAAGTCAATTTTTTAGTTTTAAAATCCCATTTTTCATTTCTAATTTTCAGCTGCTTAAATTAGTTTTTAGCTTTCAAATTTCTGAATATAAGCTCTCTTAGAGCTTATCTCAATCTGTTTTGACTCTATTTTCCTTTTTTGAGCTTATTTGGTTGCTTATTTATAAGCTCAAAAAGGCCCCTTTTAAAACTGCCAAAACCAAGAAAACCTCCCCTGGTGCAATCTGCTTGTTTCTCAGCCTTTTATTAGCTTATTTTAGTCTTAACCCCTAGTTTTATTTTGCATTTTTAGGAAGCTCATAAGCTGAGCTTTAAGCCTTGGCAACCTTAAGCCTTAAGAAGCCCTTTAGCAGCTTAAAATTTAAGCCCAAAGTAAGCCCTTAGGGCTGTTGTGTATGCACCCTTAGGCCCCTTAGCTTATTTTGATTTTTTGTGCTTAATAGCCTTATTTCCTTAGCTTATTTTCATGCCTTTAGCTTATTAGGTGTAGGACCTTAGGATCCATGCTTAGTTTTCCCTTTCCTTAGATTATTTTTCCCTTAAGCTCCCTAGCAGGTTAAGCCTTTTAGGACTTAGTTAATATAGCTAGTCTGCCCTTCCATTTGCTTATTTTTCTTCTTATTAGTCTTATTCCTTGTGCTTATTTTTGCTCTTTTCTGCTTATTTAGTGTAGCTAGTAACCTGATTTACTTATTTCTTTTATATCTTAGCTTATTATGTCCATATAAGCCCTAGCAGTTTAGTTTAGCAGTCCTTAGTGAAAAAGTGTGTTCTGCCCCTCTTTGTGCTTATTTTACCAGCTTATTTGGGTGTTTGTAAAAAGTTGTATGATAAGTGTAAAATACACATATCCGTTAATACCTAAAATAACCCAATTAAACCCAAAACACAGTGAAAAATGGCAAAAATTTGCTTGGTTTGTGTTTGTATGTGTGCAGGTACGGATATTTCAGAAATCACAAGAAAACCATCAAAAACAAGCAAACACGGACACGAGAACGGAAGAGCGTGCAAGAGCCGGAAGCCAAAGTCAAAAAGTCAACCCTAGTCAAACCTTAGTCAACCATAAAAGGACAAAAACCTCAAAATGTTTCAAATTAACCCTCCAAATTTCAGAAAGTTACACAAATGGTCCCTAAGCCTAAATGGGCCATGCCCGGATCCAAAGCCTAAATCCTAAAATCCCATTACCCCTTTTATAAAACCACAAGGACCATTTTTGTCATTTATGAAAGTCCTTTTATACTTTACACTTTTATAAACCAAAGACAAGGACCAAATGTGCCATTTTCCAAAGTTTAAAACAAATTACCCCGATTCAGTTATAAAAAAGGCGCCAAACCCTTTTACTGTTCATGTGCCTTCCCCAATTCACCACGCAGTAAAAGGAAAGGGCAAATCACAATTAAGGGGTGAGTTAGTCAATTCAAGTGATAAACAACAAGATGGCAAGGTTAGATTAGTCATATCAAAAGCTCTTAGTAGCTCACAAGGCAAGGATCACACGTGGAGGTTGAGAAAGATATCATATACTACTTCCGGATTCTATTGATTTTTTTAGATTATCCTTATTATATATATTATATATTATTATATATATATAAAGGTGTAGTTTAAAATCACAATCAGTGGAGAAGAAGAAAAAAGTAACAGTGAAAACCAAGGGGTATTTATACCTTTGGTATATTTAATTCGAACCCTAGGTAGATGTACACACGTGGATCCCACTAAACAAACCAATGGGTAGGATTAAAAGAAAATAAATTGTGATGACAGAAAGATAACTGACCACGAGTCACGTCAGTCAGAAAACGAAAGGTCAGAGGAAAGACACGTCACCCAAACCCTACCTAACGGGCAAAGGAAAAGTCGCGGAGAAGCAAACAGTCACGGAAGAAAGGAAGAGGTGCGGCACCAAAAGACTAAAGTCTAGTAATATTTACCGCACGCAGAACAACGCCGAATGCGGAAAAAATACTAGACTGGGGGGGAGGGGGTTAATGACGTATAATAGGTACGGCAGGCCTTTGGGCATAGGTCGTACCATCACATTAGTGTCGTGGCCCAACTAAAGTAAATAACAAGCGTAACGGGCCAAAACTAAGCCCAGGGTTACACTGGCCACGACCCATACGCAATAAGACGGACGTGGATCGGTCACAGGCCGCTCCCGCAGACCACTTACGGATCAGCTGACATCCGCGAAAGAAAATCCGCGTCAGCAGTCACGATAACCGCAGACCCTTGCCCGACAATGGTCCCACTCCGGCCACTACTATTGTAGGCGAAATACTAGGAAACCCTAGTACTAAGCTCGCCTATAAAAGGAATCCTCTAGCACTCCAAATGGTACGATTTTTCTCTCTTCCCAATACACACACATACTTCTGACAACATGTTTTCTTACTCTCACGCCGGAGTCTAATCGTGGGGTCCGTCCCCACGGTAAGGCTAACGGTTTACTTTCACTTGTGCATGAAATCATCTCAACTACTTTGTTTAGTACAAGATCTAATCCCAGGAGAGCTTGAAGGTCCAGTCCAACAAGCAATCTAAGCCCAATCAATACCGAGTCACACATTTTGTACTAACATATTCATTGGCTAAAAACTTGTAATTTAATTCTCTCTCAACTTCAATTACATCTATGAGTCATTGATCAATGAATACGGGTTCATTTCTTCCTCATATGATCCTCTGTTTGTTAATCGTCTAATTAACACGAGTTCTTGTTAATTCATGGTTATTAGTAATCGCAATTACGTTTTGTAAGTATCACAAGAAGAGTTATTTGTTGAAATGAAGAGTAGGTAGTTTTTAGATTTGATTATTTAAGAACACAATTTACGGGGAAGCCGACACGTCAAAATTTGCTTACGTGTCTTGCTTAGAATTTTGTTAGGTCTTGCTTTAACATCTTGTTTTAAAATCTTGGTTTTAGCATCGACGAAAACAAACCCAATCAACGATAACTTAAACTGATTGCAAAATCTTGTTTTTTACACTTAGACACCATCAAATCCACCAAAATCAAACAAACATGATAAATTTACTTTAACACTGTGTTCTTAAGTTTTTTTAGTAAAGTAAAGGAAAGTAAAAGGAAGGCAACATTTTCAGCCCAAATTTAAGAGGAAACATTTTCCTTTTAAAATCAACCAAATTACACTATTTTTTCCATTCCTTTTCATTTTCTTTTCCTTTTAAGTACTACTTAAGAACACAAATCAGATGTATTTCTTTTTACTTTTTTTTAATTAACTCTAACTCGAGAACAAATTGTAAATTAAATAACCAAGATGGAAATTTAAACCAAATAATTGAAAAAAAGAGTGCAATAACCAACATTTCCCTTATTAAAAAACACTATCCCAATAGATTCAACACTTTGACCTGAAATGTATCCACCATCACCGCCGTCGCAGTGGCCACACCGCCACGGCCACCGCCGTATTGATTACTCAAACTCACTTCCAGACGAATGCTTATCATTAATTTTCAGCTTCCTAACAACCACCAACGACCGAAACAACTCCTCACTTGTCTCTCACCGTTGGCTTCGAATCGATGCCCAAACCCGCACCCACCTCACTCTCAAAGCCCGATCGGAGCTCCAACCGTTTATTCCATCAATCTTCAACCGATTCAACTCAGTCACTCAACTCGTTCTACGTAAAAACCCTAAATCTGTTGGCATAAACAATAATGATATGATCCTTATCACTTCCATGTGCCCTCATCTCACGCTACTTAAGCTCCGCTATTTCCAACAATTAACTGATTCAGGCATGGCTGTTTTCTCTAAAAACTGTAACAAGTTGAAGGAATTTTCATGTGATGAGTGCTCGTTTAGCGATTTAGGTTTAGTTAACTTGTTAAATAACTGTAGTCAACTTGAGGTTCTGTCTGTTAATAGGTTATTTAACGCTTGTGGCGACGGAGCTCTGCGAAATTTTCACTACGTAGTTGTAGCGAAATCGCTTAAGGTTGCTGAACTTAGGAGTGTTTATAGTGATCGGTTTGTTGAAGCGTTGATTATTGGTTCGAAGAATTTGAAAAGTTTGAAAGCATTATGCTGTGGTGGAAATTGGGACAGGTGCTTGGAGATGATTCCAGATGATAACTGTTTAGTTGAGGTTCATTTGGAAAATGTTAATGTGACTGATGCCGGCTTTTCGTCGATATCTAAATGTCGTGATTTAACAGCGTTACATATTGATAGTTCAAGATGCACGAATGTTGGATTGATTAATGTTGCTCAGAATTGTAAGGGGTTAAAGAAGCTTTATGTTGGGCATCAGAACAAGAGAAGCATAGATAACCTGGGGTTGTTTGCTGTTGGGAAGCATAGTGTGAATCTTCACGAACTTATTTTGATTGGGATTAAGGCCAGCTGTGTTAGTTTAGAAGCCATTGCTACAAATTGTCAAAAATTGGCCAGGATAGAGCTTTATAGGAGTGAGACGATAACTGATGTGGAGATGTCGTGTATTGCTCAGAAATGTGTTGTTTTGAAGATTTTGTGTATCGAGGAGTGTCGTGTATCTAATAAGGGGATTGAGGCTTTAGGGTTGGGTTGCCCAAATTTGGTGAATCTTAGGGTAACAAATTGTAGAAAAGTGACTCGTAAAGGTGTGGATTTGTTAAGAGCAAAAAGGGGGTCGTTGGTGATTGATTGGATCCCCGAGTGATAGCGGAGTGCAAGAGCATGTAACGATGTGGATGTGGATGTCACTGGACGTGAGTGTGTATCTACTAGCTCTACCTCAAGTCGCAATGGTGATCCATCATCAGACTTTAAGGAGAGTTCATGAATCATCCTTTTCTTTTAACAAACATTTAAATTAGTAAGAACTTTTCTGTTGTTGATCTCTATCTGCATTTAGATTCTTATTTAATAATATGGAGTAGTATTCTATCTAGTAGGGAATGATAATTTGACTTGTTTTACTTGATGGCTTCTGATAAGTATTGGAATTATGGTAACTTGGCAAGTCATTAATCTTTCAAATAGAGACTCAACTTAAGGGGGATATATGAAATTCCCAATTCCCCGTATGACCTTTTTTGCCAAAAGTATATGAGTTTATGCTAAACAGTCGACCATCGCCTTCAAACACTCATTTCCTCCGACGAATTACAATTTACAAATCCTCACAATCATCAAAATATCCGACAATACTCCCACTACAATAATCAATTACACAAACTCACTTCCAGAAGAATGCTTAGCGCTAATATTCAACTACCTAACAACCACTAACTACCGAAACAATTCCTCACTTGTCTCACACCGTTGGCTGCGAATCGACGCCCAAATCCGCACCCACCTTGCTTAAATCTTAAATACAAATACAATCACTCTTTCTATTGGTTATGTTAGCGAATAATGTGGAACTTGTCTATAATTATGTCTTAAACCATCAGATTTTGTGGAGATTTGGTTGTTAAAAACAACCGTAACTGACGTTGATAATTAATTCAATAACTATTTTCATCCGTTACATCTCTCGTTCCATTCCCTTTCTAAAACCCTATCCCAGTCGATTCAACCCTTCCCTTGAGTACACTAGTTTCACACATTCACTTGAGTTATTGGTGGAGATTAAGCTAACAAAGTGTGAAAATGTGACTCGTGAAATTAAAGTTCGGTTAAGAGCGAGAAGGGGGTCATTGGTGGTCAAACTGGATGCAGTTAAATCTAAAACTGTGAATGCAATTATTGGTGGTTTTGCAGTGCAAGAGCATGTAGTCGAAGTTCCACCGGCAGAGGCAATGTGGCTGTTACTGAACCTTAGCGCGTATATACGAGCTCAAGCTAGTTAGACATGGTGGCCTGGCATCGATTAAGAGCTCACGATCATCTTACTTTTTGGACAACACTTGAATTGGCAAAAACTTGGCTCATTATTTTTTTTATCTCCGTCTGGATTTGGATCCTTATTAGGAAACAAAAATAGTGTTCTATTAAGGTAAGCCATGATATATTATTGTCAGTACTTAAATTATGGAATGTCTAGGAGTATGTGGTTATGGTAGGTCACACTTTTAGTATTTTAAGTGATTTGATATCATAAATGTTGATTAATCTAACCTTCCGAAAGTAAACCTTGATATAGTTTATCTCTGAGTATAGACTGCTATCTTTTTGTTTAGTTTATTCATTTTCAGTAGATTTGGGTTTGTTCAGATCGTTTGAGATTGGTCTGTAGTCAGCTTTTGTTTTCTTTTCTTTGTATTCTATGTGGAATTGAGGTCTTTTATCCATTGGGTTTGCTCGAGCTGTTTTATACTTTTTTCAAAGTTTTAAGAGGACAACATGCTCATATCAAGGAATGAAATAATGAGTCTAGCGCCTATTCATGGAACGAACATAGTATCATTTTAGCAATGTACGTAAAAACTTTTTGTATTTGCAATTTAATGCTATCATGCTTATCAGATCTTACCAAATTATGCAATTTGATGTCTTACATGGTAAAATAAAGGTAAAATGCACTCGTGAGTTAAATGGTCAAATAATTGCAAAAAGAGTTTGTCCTAAATGGTAAAAATATGGGTCGATATCATAGAGTGGTATATTGGTAAAATGATGTAGAGTTTCTAGTAAGCAATTTTGTGATATCATACAACAGTCTGAAATTGGCCAATTAGGTAGCAATTGGCATACATGAGAGGGTTTGTTAAATACAAAAACGACGCAGAAAGACATTGTGTGATTTTGACCCATTGGTTGAGCTGTTTTTAAAGAACACCTCAACAAGGTGGTGAGGATTTTACGCCATTACGTAAGATTTGTAACTCTCAGCTGATTATCTAACAAATTTCAATCAGTGTTAGTTTGTTCTAACAAGGTAAAGTTTGTAGGAGTCGAGTTGTTTTTTTTTTTTTTGTATTACCTGGTTGTGCTTTTTAAAGGAGTGCAAGTTCGGTTCAGAAGTTAGCTTAATTTGGGGTGAATTCGCCTCCTGTAAACTTAGGTCCCAAGGTTTTGTATCGCGTGCCATTATGTGGTATTCCTCTTAGTGCTGACTCGTATTACTTTTTTATACAAAAAAGCAGACTCGGACACTATTTCTTGATGCTATTATAAGCACTTTATAACTAGTGTACTTATCTATAAGCATATAAGAGCGCTAGTTACAGGCAACTTATAGCCATGCCATAGCAGCTATGGCGGCGCCATAGTATACTGCGTCCAATGGCATAGGTGCGTTATAGCATTTTCATTTATTGAAGAAGTTGTTAATTAAGAAGTGTTGTGTATCCGATAAAGGGATTGAGGCTTTTGCGTTGGGTTGCCCGAATTTGGTGGAGATTAGCGTAACAAAGTGTAGACATGTGACTCGTGAAGTTAGGGACTGCTTAAAAGCGAGAAGGGGGTCAGTGGTGGTGAAACTGGATGCAGTTATGACCAAAGCTATCAATTCAATTCCTAGTAACGGTGGAGTTTATGAGCATGTGGCTGTCACTGAGCCTGATTCTGTATCCATCAGTCCTAGCTCGAGTGACAACAAAAGAGTTTGTCCTAGCTCCTTTCCTAATGAATCATCTCACTTGTGTGATTCTGTATCCATTAGTCCTAGCTCATGAATCATCTCACTTGTGTGTAGGACTTGAATTGGTAAAAACTTGTCAATTTCGGGTCTCCATCTGGTTTCGAATTCTTCTTAGGAAATAGTGATAGGACTGATAGCATTCTATTCAAGTGTCCATTAGGAAATGATAGTATAACCTGATTCCCAGGTTACTTGGTGGCAAGCTATATATGATATCTTATTGCTTTAGTAGTATTAAAGCTTGGGTAAAGTATAACTAGTGTATAAAGGCACTAAGGTAATACTCTTTATGCTTAATATTGATTAGGGTTTTTCTAACATGTGCCCCAGGGGCACATGTTAAGGTGGGGACACAGGCTATGTGTCACAGCCTGATTGACCAACAGTTATTGTTATTAATCATTATCAGACCCCACAAATAACTGTTGGCCAATCAGGCTGTGACACACAGCCTGATGTCCCCACCTTAACATGTGCCCCAGGGGCACATGTTAGAAAAACCCGATTGATTAAAGTGATTTCATATCATTGGGACAGTTAACTAATGTACGTAAAGTAAACCGTGGAAGAGTTTGTTTATCTCTTGTATATAGACTATTCTTGTGTTTGTTTCATTTTTTCTGTTTAATTTGATTATGTGTTTGTTTTTGTTATATATTTGAGCGGGTCTTATCGCTACACTATTGTTTTCATTTCTTAATATTGTGTATGGCATGAGGTTTTCATCCATTGGGTATTGGGTGTTCTTATGTTAATGTTTTGCAAAAAACGATTGCTTTTAATTCCTTGATATTGCAAGTGGAATTCAGGTTCGTGTTCAGTGTCTTCATTTCTTGATATTGCAAGTGGAATTGAGGTTTATCATTCATATGGTATTAGACGTTTGTCTATGTTCATCGGTTTATCATTCTTTTTCTTGCTTGGTTTGCCTTTTTACTTTCATTTCTTTCAAGAGGAGTTTCTTAAGAGAACAAGTTTCTCGTTATGATGTTAATTTTTTAGGGTTTATTGCCTATTTATGCAAAGAGCTTACATCATTTGGGAGTGGATCCACTAATAAGAGAAAATAAAATAAGAATGAAAAATGCTTGTAGCCACACATTTCAAATAAAGAATGAAAATTTCATATAAGTTTCTTCTTTAAAATTGCAAAAATCATCCATGTAGTTTGGTCAAATTGCAGGTTTTGTCTCTAACCTTTCGAAGGTGCAGAGATCGTCCTTGTAAAGAACTGTAAGTTGCAGTTTTCGTCCTTGTATTGCAATTTTTGACAAAGGTATTTTAGTCAATTTACTTTGGATAGAGACGAAAACTGCGAACCCAAAGTTTCCCTAAGGATGATGCTTGCACTCACGAAAAGCTAGGGACGAAACCTGTAATTTGGCCAAATCACCTGGACGATTTTTGCAATTTACACTTAAAGAAGGTTGATTGCACTTTGCACATAGTTGGTAAAATGGTGCAAGTTTGTTGCATAAATAAGGTTGAAACCCATCTTTATACAAAAACAAGTTTTATGATTTGCTAAACTGGCGGGATTAAATGAAAAACTATGAAATCAGTTGTACAATGTATTATTAACGCATCAATGAAAAACAACCATCAAAACCTAACAATTCTCTCTGGCATGTTTAAAGACCCTTTTTAGAGCCCATAAACACACATAAACCTTGTTGAACTATCTTTCTAAATCGGATGTCTCACATGTTCTATCTAGATAATCTTCACATTTGTGTTTGGATTTTGTGCTTTTAATTTCACACAATAATATCTCAACTGTGTAAACGACTTTATAATCATCAATAGCTCTATCATTAGCTTCTTGCTTAGCTCTAAACAACTTTATCTTAGAAACTCCTAATTCATACTTTTTTCTGCGCAATTGATCTTTAAAAGCAGAGAGAGGTACTTTATGGTTAGGTTTAATTGTTTCCTCTACATCTTTTGACAAAAAGGATGTTACGTACTTTTTGACATTTCCTGACTGTAGGAATTTGTGGATATCAATAAAAGTCTTGATTCTCTAAGTTTGCTCATTTGGTAATTTGGAATAATGCAAAACCCAAGGACATCCATTTGAATCTTTTGACCTTTACCCTTTGCACGCCTACCTTCTTTACCCTTTATGTACCCAATTTCTTTTATATCTTTCTTTGTCTTATAACTTGACCCATCTTATTTAGCCTTTGCAGACCCACAGGTCGAAATAGACCTAATATATTAGTTAGAGCCCGGGTTTTTTTAGGCCATGGCTTTTTCAAACATAAGTATTTGGTAGATGGTATTCCTAATCGCTACAAAGCTCGTCTTATGGTGAATGGCAGCACACAACTTTCTGGTATTGATGTTGATGAGATGTTTAGTCCGGTTGTTAAACCTGATACCATTCAGATTGTTCTTCGTCTTGTTGTTTCTCGTCATTGACCACTTCATTAGCTTGATGTTAAGAACGCATTCTTACATGGGGACTCATCTGAGACGGTTTATATGCATAAGCCTCCAAGATTCCGGGAACCACAACGTCCTAATCATGTTTATTTATTGCAGATGTCTCTTTATGGTCTTAAGTAGGATCCTCGGTGTTTGGTTTCAGCGTTTTGCTGCTAATATCACCCGCGTTGGTTTTAGTCATAGTCGTTGTGATTCCTCTTTATTTATCTGTAGACAAGGGACTAACACTGTGTTAGCCTTAATTATATTAAGTCAAACAAGAATGTTATCGGTCTTCTACAGCTTTATTACATCGGATTATTAATTCTCCGCATCAAGAGTTTTCTATGATTGACCTTAGTTCTCTTAATTATGTCTTGGGTAATTATGTGACAGGCAACACGTGTGGGATGTTCTTGTCTCAGCGTAAGTATAAGGTTGAGATTCTTGAGCGGGGTCTTATGGTTCGTTGCAACCCGTGTTAGACATCTGTTGATACTTAATCCAATTTAGAGGCAAATGTGCATCTTGTTTCTGATACGATATAATAACGTAGCCTTGCGGGTGACCTTCAGTATCTTACATTTACTCGTCCTGATATCTCTTGTATCGTGCAACATGTTTGTGTTTATATGCATGATCTGAGATAGCCTTATTTTTCATCTCTCAAGTAGATTTTGTGGTATGTTCGGGGTACTTTATATTATGGGTTATAATTATACTCCTCGTTGACTATATCTTTGGTGGCATACTCTAATTTGGATTGGGCTGGTTGTCCTACGGCTTGCAGATCGACTTCGGGTTATAATGTTTTTCTTGGCAAGAATCTTCTCTTATGGTATTCAAAGCCTCAAGTGATGTTTTCTCGATCTAGTGTTGAGGTTGAGTATCTTGGTGTTACCAATGCAGTTGTTGAGACTTGTTGGCTGCGAAATTTGGTATGTGAACTTCATACGACATTGTGTTATGCTACTTTGGTTTATTTTGATAATGTGAGTTATTTATCCTCTAATCCTGTTCAACATCAGCAAACAAAGCATATTGAGACATATATTCATTTTGTTCGTGATTTAGTTGCTAATGGACAGGTTTGCGTGCTTCATGTGCCTTTTCGTTGTCAGTATGTTGACATCTTCACTAAAGGGCTTTCAAATGCATTATTTGATGAGTTTCCTTCCGGTTTGAGTAAGGATGGAAATGAGTCGAGTCGCTCGTGAAAAGCTCATGATCGGATCGGTAAAATTATCGAACGAGCCGAGCTTAAACGAGCTCAAGCCTAAGTTGAAGCTCATTTATTAATCAATCTCGTGCCCAAGCTTTACATACAAAGTTCGACTCATTTTCACCCTTAAGTTTGAGTGTCTGATATCCTTCCACTTAAATTGTAAGGGGCTGATAAGGATAGTTTATGTTTAGGCCTATGTATTAGGCCTAGCTCATGTGTTTATCATTTATATTGTATTAGACATGTGCAAGATATTGGGGTTACAGTGTGATGATAATCTTATATATATTTAATTGAATTGTTTATAATCGACTTTTCAAATAAAGTATTTCGACTCTTATTGCCTAGGTTACACGAAATCTTTATTGGGATAAGACAATCAAAGCACTTTATTTCTATGCATTGTAGATATGGCAAAACAAAGAGGATTGTGTGTTTTTCGTTAATGCCAAATGAGACCAAAACTTCTGTTATAAATAAATGGTGGTTAAAGACAATTATTACCTCCGTCCTAATATTATAGTCCATGTTTCCTTTTTAGTACGTCCCAAAATAATTGTCCATTACTAAAAATAAAAGTTGGAATTATTTAAGTTTACCATATTACCCTTAATCCAAATTGATATTTACAGAAATAAAAGAAACCAGTAATTAATTATCAAATGGTAAAACTGTTTTTTTTTTGCTTTCGTAGAAACTAAAGCAGTAATTAATGCATTTTTTTTTAACTGTGTAATTCTTGTTTGTGGGCAATAATTTTGGGACGGAGGTAGTAAAACCAATTGGAATCCTAACAGTCATGACAGTTGGCCAAAAGTTATGTCGGTTGGTTTTGGTGAGAAAAACAAGCCGAAAACACATTAACTTGAATGAGTGTGTACTTCACACTTCCTTTACTCGTATACGAAACTAACGTGAAATCACATTGATTTCTATTGAATAATATTATCTAAAATAAGTAATGACATTAAAATCATCAATAACATGTTACGTTAAACAATTGATCCATTTTGTATTCCAACATTTGTACGAGACAAACACAAATAATTTTTTTGAAACAAACACATAGTAATGTGAACAATATAATTTGGATAGAGGGAAAAGTAAAAGTTAAATTATGAACTAGTTTCTTTTAAGGCTAGATGGTATGGTGGTGAGAAACCCACCTGGCACATCAACTTTCTCTCTTCAAATAAAACCCACCTTACAACTCACCTTTCAAGCGTAATAATCACTCACCTTACAACTAAAACTCACCTTACTTATCTTTTTTTATTTAAATACTTTTATTCATAAACTAAAAAAATAAATATTTACGTAAACGTAAATGTACGAAGTTAATAAAAACGTTAACTAAATTAAAAACTTTTATTCATAAATTAAAAACATTACAGACTTCGAATATTAAAAAGACATTACAAATAAAGATTAAACTAAGCATTACGAGACAAGTGCTCAATAAAATTGTGTCGAAGGTTTTGATGTGTTTGTGCTGATCTGATCCAACGCATAACTTGTTGCACTTGTTCCTCGTTTCGTAACAGGTCGTCCGGTTGATGCGCTTCCTCCGGGAACCATTTGGGAGATATCGCATATTTTTTGTATTTTCGAAGTGTACATCATATTAATAATACTCTCTTTTTTGAGCGCTCGTGTAGGATTGGCTAGTATGGCCCATTTCTTTTTCAGAACACCAAACGCTCGTTCGACATCTTTCCTTGTCGATTCCTGCTTTTGCTTATACAAAATTCGCTTGTGGTCATCATCAACTGGTTCTGGGATCGTCTTAACGAGTGGCGCCAATTTCGGGTATATCCCGTCAACAAGATAGTATCCACTTGGGTAAGTTACGCCGTTAGCCACAAAAGGAATCTCTGGTGCTCGTCCGGTTTTGAGATCGTTAAATAAAAGTGATTGATATAAAACGTTGATGTCGTTGTTCGACCCAGCAACACCGAAGAAAACATGCCATATCCATAAGTCTTGCGACGCAACAGCTTCAAGAAAAATGAACGGATTCGGACCATGATCACGTCTAACGTGTTGCGCTTTAAATGCTTACGGACAACCGAAGCACTCTCAATCCGTACAATCAAGGCTTCCTAACATCCCCGAAAACCCGTGCTTTTCTTCGTGATGCAGATAGAGTTTTTCGACATCAGTCACCGTGGGTTTCCTCAAATACTCAGGCCCATAAATTTGCATGACAGATTGACAAAAATGATCAAGAGCCATACGTGAAGTTCTCTCGTTGATTTGCATATATTCATCTAGAAACTCAGCATGAACGCCGTATGCCAATTGACGAATTGACGATGTGCACTTTAGCTACCCGGAAATTCCTTCTTTTCCGGCACAATCAATATTATTACGAAAGAATGGATCGTGATCAATTATAGCAGTAACTATCTCGTTGAAAAGAGAGTGAGCCATTCGAAACGTCTTTCGAAATTTTACTTCATCGTACATCGGTTCCTCGCTAAAAAAGGCGGCGACTAAACGCTCATGAGCACCAGAACGATCTCGAGTTATGTGGTTTCTTGTCACTCGGTTTGCTCGTCGTCTATTCTTAATAAACGCAATCACTCATTTAATAAAAGTCTTCTTACGGCTAGTAACTTCTTCTTCTTCTCTTTCTAAATCTATGCCCATAAACGTATACGAATTCATTTTGCGTAAATGAGGAATGTGAGAAGTGTTTATAAAATGAGAGAGTTTTGTATAAATGAAAGAGTTGTGTTTAAAAATGGGTGAAGTAGTGGGTATTTATAAGTAAAAAGTAGGGTTTTTAAAAAAAAATTATACACAACGGATATAAAATCAAGGGGGCCCATTTTTTTAAAAACTCACACTCGGGAAGTTTACCACATAGTGTGCATCAAATTCTTACGAAACTCACCATGGAAATGGAACTTACCTAGGTGGGTTTTACCACCGGAGTGGCACTCGCGCGCGAGTGGTAAACTCACCTAGGTGAGTTTACTCCCACTCGTCCAGCCTAATAGCAATGAACTTTTAAAATGTGTCGTTATCATAAGTAAACCTTAATATATGTTTAAAATTCTTCAATGCATTATACTCTTTTGAGTTCTATACAACGACACATTAATACTATGTCGGCATCTCTTCATTTCATACAAAGCATTCACACAATAAACACAAACCCATAAATCTTGGTAGCAGTGACGCATAAACATAAACCCAGAAAACTTGGTACACAATAAACACAAACCGGATCATTACAACAGATGGTAGCAGAGACGCATAAACACAAACAAATATGTAAAAAAGGAGATGATGAATGGGTTGTGTATAAGATGAAGATGATATATGATGATCTCAAGAACAAATAAACCTATTTGTAATCTAAAATTACCAGATCCGAAACCCGCAAAGATTAAACACGAAGAAAATGGGTTTGAGATGTTCTTCATGCTTCGGATTGAAATTTGTTCGTGTAGTTTTTGGTATGGTTTGATAAGAAAGAAAAAAAACAAAAATTTAGTGAGTGTTGTGATATTCGGTTATAGGAAAGAAGAGAGAAAGGATTTTGATTTTTTGTTGGTGTTTATTTCTTTGTTTGATTGCCTCAAAGAAAGATGATAATATTTGAGTGGACGAGATAAAGTGGCAAGGATCTCTATCAATCCTTAGAAAATACGAATAATAAACTGTTCTTAAAAAACATCACCAAAAAGTTGTTTTCCAGAAACAATATGAACTTTTCTTGATTGTTGTTAGGCTTTCATTGACTTTTAAAATGGTTGTAAGCTATGGGTGGGGATTAAAAGAAAGAAAAAGTATTTGTTTTTTATAATAATAATTGTTTAATAATAATAATAATAATAAAAGAATGAAAGGAGGGTAAGTTAGTCATTTTTATTGTCAAAACGAGGGTATTTTAGTCATTTTATGCT
The DNA here is from genome assembly GCA_026074375.1 of Tanacetum coccineum. Taxonomy (NCBI): domain Eukaryota; kingdom Viridiplantae; phylum Streptophyta; class Magnoliopsida; order Asterales; family Asteraceae; genus Tanacetum; species Tanacetum coccineum. Next base: position 58,199 of record BQNB010013767.1, read on the forward strand.
GTTTAACGGGTCAAATTAATAGTCAACATCAAAATGGATCAAAAGTGAAACGAAACTTGAAATTTAAACCAAAAACAAATTTTTTTTGAATTTTGGACCAAAAGTGAAATCTGGTACAACCACAAGGACCAAAAATGTACTTAACCCAAAGATAAATTTACACATGAAAATATTTAGTGTATAAAATTCAGTTATATCCATGCATGTCAATCTGTTTCATATCCAATTACTTAATTAATATCAAAGTTATAAATAGCGTGAGGCGTGGTGTGACAGCGTGGCCAAGCCTTACGCCTTTACGAGCCATAGCGAGTCATGACGTTTTTAAGGTGTGACTTAAAGCGGTACAAAATATGAAAATATTTATAAATTATATATTTATATCATATTACAAATATATGGATTTTACAAAAAGTGTCATACATAAAAAATAAAATCAAGAAACTATCTTTGCATGTAATATTTTCATTTATATATAAAAATACGATTTTTATCGAAATTGAATTCAAAAAAACCTCCACGCATCACGTTTTATCGCGCCTTATCACGTTTTTTCACTCCTCATCTCACGCCAAGCCTTGGTCTATTGCGTGACGTGGAGGTCACGCCTCGCGTCTTTGCGAGACCTTTACGGCGCCATAGCGCGCCTTTTAGAACCATGATTAATATAAAAGATCATCTAAAAAAGAAAATCAATACAAAATATCACATGTGTTCCTATCTCTATTATTTAAATGTTATAAGCTCATGTGGAGACCCATTCAGAGAAGCACGAACATTCAATACATCGAATGACATGGATTTCCACAATGAATTAAATGATGAGTCAGCTTTTTATTAAACGATCAACGAGGCTGTATTGCGGATGACCTTATAGCGCTACAATTACATATACAAGCATGATAGCCCGCGCGTTGCGACGGGGCTTCATTTTTATGCGAATTATAAAAAGTGAAGTTTCATTTAAACATTATTAATTTCATAATATATAAGACACAATATGATCCGCTAAAAGGTCCGAGGGGACACCTTATCACCCAATGTTGCACTATTTAGTGCTTCCAGATTTTCCAATTACTTAGTGATGAATTAGATCCTTCATGTGTATGTTCGTGAACTTGCCTAAAAACTCTGCAAAGACAGAAGGCGTTATTAGTTTTGTGCTTGTTCAATCATTTAAGCGTACTGCTGCAACTAAATGTGGTAGAAAAAACGACCAAATATCATGTAACTTCTTTCGGGCATGAATTATAATTTTTGTAGTCAAAATGCTTAAACAATCAGTTTTGGTATCCATTTTGTAGACTTATTTCCTTACCTTCACATATTACTCAAATATAATCGATATCAAAGTTGACCTTCAAGTAGATAAAATAGCAGTACAGGAGTAAAATGGATATCGAAATGTACCTGTAAGTAGACCTCGACATGGCAAATTTGTTGCTAATTGTTTGGTATTAGCATTTGAAACAGCAATATGTTTGTCCCAGCGTTCTTTTTACGGAGTAATTACTCACATTTCCTGCATATAACCATATAACATTTAGTCCTATAGTATTTCAAATAAGCTCACACGAACATGGTGTTTAACAATTTTTTTTTTGTCGCACTTTCATCCAGCAAAGAAAACAACAACTTACAATTTTGAGCGATATGTGAAAGCGCCTGTAACAAAGAATAAATGTGCTCAGAAACTAAGAGATCAAAGATCTCACCTGGTCTGTATAACAGCAGAGCGGTAAGTTGTATTTATTTGTATATAGTTGGTAAAATGCGTACACCTAAAGAACATATGTGATATTGAGGCCTTGACCTTCTAAAAGAAGGTGCGCATCTTTGTTCATCCCAATACAGCTTGCCACAATGTCGGGAACCTTGAGTACATTCCCTAAATGTATATATTCTAGCGGCAGACCTGTGTAGTGCCAATATAAGTAAAAAAACCTTGAGTACAGATCTCAACAGGTAGATAACAAACAATTTACGTACTTACTTCGGGACATCCGCTCACGGTGCCTGACGCTATCAGATAAATGATGGGGTCTTCTATTCAATGTTTGAGGGGTACCTATCAGATGTAGACAATAGTAGAACAGAGTGGTGAAACATATATCTGGATATGAGGGGGCTGAATAGACATCTGGATATGGATGGGGCTGAATAAACGGGCCAAAATTAGCCCAATTTCTCAAAGTTTAACTATTTTTCAAACTTCATATTCTATCATTATTTAAGATATAGGTAATGGCCATCAAATGACTCTTATGAAGCAAAAGTTAAAGCATTCAAATTCAAAGTACGCTATGAAATGTCAAACTTGTCAGTACTCGTATTCAAGAAAACACCATACAATAAAAAGGTTTAGGCCTGCTTATGTAAACTGCTTATGTGCTTTTAGACTAAGCAAGCACCAATCTAAAAATAACGCCACATAACATGTAATTTCAATACGCGGCAAACACTCAGAATTAAATACATACCAGCAAGGAATTAACGGCTTTGCGTGCGGTCTCTTTTTTTCGGAAGAAAGTGAGTGGCAGTTAGGTTCTTGGCCAAACCAACTAACTTGGAGGTGGCAAGGGTGGCGGTTGTAGTGCTTTAATTACTTTAGCAATCTCTCTAAGTGGCTGCTCCAGTTCATTCAGGTTCTAGTTCATTTGGTCGTTCCTCCGCTACCCTCGCCCGCTCTTTAACAACCTTATGTTGCGCCTTAACGGCCTGTATTCATCTTCTTTGTGCACTGCAAAGTTCACAACGGTAAACACATTCACTTAAAAAGCTACTTTTCTAATTGTATTGCAGTGGGAAAAAAAGCAGTTTGTTTGCTTGAATCAATCAAAATTTCTAGATTTTTGGATATACCTAAAAGGCAGCACTCTGCATAAAACAACCTTCCTGTTGACCTGATGCATTCTCTAAATCAATATGGTTGAGTGGCTCATAAATCGATTGTTGTTCATCCACATGGAAACTATCAACAGTCGACATCTTATGTTGCTCAAACAATCCAAAGGCTGACAACACTGATCCAAAGTCCCAAACTGCAAAAGTACATGAGGTAAGAAATAAAGTCAAATTTCATGTGAATGAGACATGTAAATATAAGCATAATACTTTTTAGTGTAAATCAGCCCACACAATATAACAACACAAAATATAGCATGAAACTGTGTTATTGCAATAATTACAAATTTGATTACCTAAAACAATTGAACATGTCATCTTTCAATATAGTTGACTAAAACTAAAGGACATACATTAGTAAATGGCCAATGTATATACATTAGTAAAAACAACGCATATGGAGTGAGAATACTATGTTCAACGATGGCATAATGAGCACTTTAAAGAGAAAGAACAGAAGGGGGAAAAAGAAAACCAAAAGACAACAGTGTAAACGTAAAGGAAGCATAAACCTTAATGATTCCGGTAACGGTTTATCTTTAGTACCCGTGTACATGTTACTGTGCAAAATGTCCTCCTCAAGCAAACGGCTAAATATATTTGAACTTTGGTGTTAAGCTAATACGCCCAACCTGCATTCCCAACTCAGTGTCGACCCTCGAGCGTTGAGCCCTTTCAAAAGGGAATCCATCTGAACATTAACCTTCAAAAGTGAGCGACAAAATCTGAAACTAAATTAGAGCTAAAAGTACTAGTACCTTTGGTCTCCATTTAAAACTGTCATAGTCGAAGACGCGTGAAGAAAACTCGAGCTCACCACGTTTTCCTAAACAAAACGAAGCACAAAACATGAACAAAATAAAAAAAAATTATATACATATCGAAAACAAATAAAAAAATTATATTGTCTCATTTGTATAAACGCACTTTATTTCTGCATAATTAAAGCGGATCAAATTGCCGAAAGTATCTTTGCTAGGCATAATTATGCATAAAGTTAAGACAGATAATTTGATTCTTCTTTAGAATATAACGCAAACAGCTTTACCTTCGTACTCGTCAGAACCTGCTACTGCTCGCCGCCGCTATTCGCCGGAACCTGCTGCTGTTCGCCGCCGGTGCTCGCCAAAACTTGGTTTCTTGACAGAAAAAGAAGATCGAAAGAAGGAGGTTATATGTATATTTTTGTGAAGTTCTACAGCAACATCATGATAACCATGGGATTCTATATCTTTGTTTTGAGTTCTTGGAAAATGGAGATATGGGTTTGTTTCGGGAGACAAAAAAATTATATTGTGTAATTTCATGTATGTGTGCATTCAGGGAGGATCAGAGACATGGGGTTAGCGATAAGCCGGAAACAAAACAACATGAGACAAACCTGACGCAGAAGATATGAGACGTTATGATATTTCTAGAAGATATGAGACGTCTGGGAAAAAAAAGAAAAGAAACACACGTATGGGTAGTTGTAATGGGCTGTCACATGCGTCAGGCTAAAGTGAGTGGCTGGGCCATGAATAGTTGTTATGAGCAACAGTGATTTTTGACATCTCAAATGAGTATATAGTTATAACAAGCAAAAGAACCCGCGCTTGCGGCGGGGCTAATTTTTTCCCGAATAAATTTTTTTTGTGTTTCAGGGTTTTTTTTTGGCGATGCGTTATGATGGGCCTAATTTTTAATATTTTCTTTTTTTGTATGATTCAGGGGAAAAAAATTTGCGTTGGGACGGGCTAATATTTTCCCGAATATTTTCTTTTTTATGACGGTTTTGTAAATTTTTTTATGGGAATTTTTATGTAAGAAAATCGTAAATAGTTAAAAGGTGAGGGTCCGTTTTGTATTTTTTTTTTTACTTTGGGCCAGATTTTAGGTTTTGGGTTTTTTGGCTAATTTTTTCCCGTATATTTTCTTTTTTTAGTATGATTCGGGATTTTTTTTTGCGTTTGGTCGGTTATTTTTCCGATATTTCTATGTTTTTGGGCTGGTTCGATATCTTTTTATTTGGGCCGATGAATGTAAAAAAGTTGTGAACAATAAAAACTTGACGTGTTTTTTTTGTTAATTTTTTTACGGGATTTTTTGTGTAAAAAAATCGTAAATAGTTAAAAGTTAATGGACCGTTTTGTATTTTTTTTACTTTGGGCCAGATTTTGGACCACATTTATGCGAATTTTAGGCTAGTTTGTCGACAAATGTGTATATTAGTAATAATTTTTTTTTATATGGCTTATGTGTTGGGCCTCATGTTTAAAGTGTGTTTTTTTTGCTATATGGGTTTTTTTTTTTAATATAATGGGTTGTACGTTTGTGATCATATCGATTATTTTAAAGTTATTAGGTATCGAAGATGTTTCCGCGGGTTTTTTTTTTTATCTGAATAAATCGAAACTTTTGTAATATTTTTTTTTCCCTCTTACTTTGTGCATACAAATTAAAAAAAAAAACTAAAATCGGGTTTGGCTCAAAATGAGAGCCCGTTACTGTAGCAAATGACCCACAGTCAAAACGACTGCGTATTTATATTACTAATAATAAATTATTTCACTCTATTTTCTTAAAGAATTAATGAAAGGCAAAAAGGACATATTGTACTTTACAAAGTCAAAGTGTTATTAGAATGGGCCAAGCCTTGTCAAAGACTCAACGGTACCAAAGCCTTTTTAAGTCCAACTGCTATAATGACTTTAACTTATGAAAGAGGACTAGCCCAAAAGAAGATGTATGCATTTATATTTTGAACGAGAGAAACGAGAAAAGTTGAACCCGCGCGTTGCGGCGGTGCTTTATTCTTTACGTTGCGATAGAATTTAGTTATAATATCATAGATTCTATCATTACGATTAACTGCATGGCAAAAGCTTATGAGTACTTAATTCGTTGTAAACATTACAAAAATCGTACGTCTATAAAAGATATATCAATATCGGGCTCGTTTTGTTCGTAATTCATCTTTTGGTTGGTATATTTTTTCTTAAAGAAAACGCTAAATATTTGATAAATAAAGTTTGTTATAGAAAAAAATCGTAAATAGTATAAAGTTCAGAATAATTTTCATAACTGGTTACATAGTTTAAAGTTTAAGGGTTGTTTTGTAAATAATTTTTTTATCAAACGAAAAAAAACCAACACAACAATCAACATTAATGAATTTTGCATTTAATAACAATCAAATTATTTTATGTATGTACGCACATTATGCTAGAAAGTTATAATTGAAGCATTTAAAAGGGAAATATAACAAAAGTGCAACACAAAACTGTTGGGCTACTTTGCATGTTGCGTTGTTTGCTACTTTGCATGACCAAGAGCCCAACAAAGGCCCGCAACTATTTTGTCCTGATGCATAATGCTCTTTAATATTATGTAAAAAAATATATTCACGCGTTGCGGCGGGCTGCTTTTATGCAGCCTTTGTACGACTTTTAGTATATAACGAGAGAGTTTGACCCTGCGCATTACGATGGAGCTGATTCAATTATGATTTTTACACGTGTATAAACCCGACCAGTATAACCCGACCTTATTAAGCTTGTTCGGGTCTTGTCGGGTTACGTGGATACCGGTATTTTTTACAGCATACACATGTATACCGAGTGGAGGTTTCTCCGCCGATAAAAAAAAATCTTGAGAATTTAGTGAGGGCAGATGATCAACAATACACACGTAGCCACGATCGCCCTCTGCAACTTCAAACTTTTAGCCACATTCTCTAGACGGCACAAACATGTGCACGCATGCATACGCTTTCTAAATAAACGTAATAACTTAGTTTACTCAAATTTATTGATGTTTAGAAAATGTCACTTGCTAAAAAAAGTATTATATATACATGTTTTTCGATCAGTACGAAAAGTGATAGGGAAAAAGATACATAATAGATTCGACGGCTAGTACTTAATTTTTGTTTAATACCACTCGATTTCAGCGAAGTAAAAAATATTAATGGAAGTAGGAAGATTAAGGTACTTTGTATCTTCACGTACAAGTATATGTCAACTTTTTCACTCACCGACACATAAAATATAAATAAAAGGCTTGTGTTATATATGTACCCCACCTGGAATACCATTTGTACTCCCTGTTTTTCTGGGTTTTTTTCGTCTTTTTATTTTATTTTTTATTCTTTTAATTTTGCTTATGTTATAAAACTGTAAAACTGAAAGCCGGAATAAAAATTATAATGTTTAACGAGTCAAAAGTATGAAACTATCAAAAAATACGAAACATAACCTGATATAAAACTGCGTTGTACTGTAAAAGATGGTACAAAATGAATTTTTTATACTTTTTTAGTACTATTCAGTGAGCAAAGGGATACCAATAATAGCACCCTAAATAAAATTCTCTCATAATGACCAAAAGAGAAGGAAATATAATAACGAACAAGGTTCGTACGTAATATACCAGGACGATGTTGACCTGACTAGACAGCACATTCAATGAGTAATAAATCGTAAAAACTATCTTTGTTCTGTTGATAAAATAAGTAAAACTATCTTTATAAATTTATTTTTATTATAAAACTGCAAAATAAAATAAAACGTAACATAAATTATAAAGTTTGACAAGTCAAAAGAATTAAAACACAAAAAACACGGAGCAGAATAACATAAAAACTATCTTTGTTATGTTAATAAAATAAGTAAAACTGTCGGAAAAAAAAATATGAAACAGAAACTATAAAGTCAAAATAGTAGAAAACAAAATATACAGAACAAAAAAACACTGAAAATTATCTTGTCCTGCCAATAAGTGGAGTGGGTGGTGTGTAAACCACGTGACCCTATTTATATAGGATATGTTTGATATAAAAGTTTTGGTTAAAATGTTAGATATGCATGCAATCACTGGCAACTACTGCCACCACATTAACGTTACGGCTCATGTTATTTGTAACCTTTTTAAAACGTCATTTGTATCCCTCCAGTTTTTTCAGTGTTTTTATCTTTTTTATTTTTTTAAATTTTTTTATAATTTTGTTTATATTATAAAACTGTGAAATTTAAAGTGCGGATTAAAAATTATAAATTTTAACAAGTCGAAAGCATGAAACTGTCAAAAAATACGAAACAAAACCTGATATAAGACTGCGTTATACTATAAAAGAAGCGTACAAAAGAAATCTTTTGTACATTTTTTATACTTTTAGGTGGGCCAGAGAGAGAGGTACCAATAGTAGCACCCTAAGGTTACACTATCACAATCATCATGCTATTTTTATCACCTAATGATTTCGTTATCCCAACTAGTTATTTTATCCATTAAAAAATATACTCGTTTACTGATGTATCATTTTTTTTGAACGGCTGAATGTGTTTTTTTGTTTTTTTATTTTATTTGTATTTTTAGGTTTATATAATTTGTATTTTATTTAATAAATGAAAATATATTTTGTTTAAATAAATGGAAAAGAAAAAAAAAGGTAAGTCCCAAAAGTGGAGTTAAAATGAGTTATGATTGCATGGGGGTTTTGGGGTGTTGGTGTTGAAATGCTAAAGCTGATATGCATTGATGTGGCGGTGCTATGATGTTATGACACCTTAGCTCTTTTATTTACGATGAAGAATCGCTTTTCTGAAATCACACATGTAAATGCGATGTGTTTAGATAGTATAAATTAACATAAAGAAATGCTTCCTTTTTTTATTTGAGCTAACATAAAGAAAACTAAGTATTAATAAGTTGATCATTTTTTGCCCACTTAAACTGGCCAGTTTTAGCCCATAAGAAATAAGAAAATTATAGCATCATTTGGCCCAATTAAATATTCCTAGGCATAGTAATTGATAACTTAGTGGAAAAAGTATCATTCGTATGTCCATTTTACTAATTACATTGTTATAATGTAAATTACTTTAACAAGTGGGATAGCTGTCCGCATGTTGCGGCAGGCATGTTTTTTCTAGGGTATAGGTCACATTTTGTGCTGGTTTTTGGTTAGATGGGCTTATGAGAAGGCCTTTATGTGTATTTTGTTTTGTTTCCTATAGCAATTTTTTGCCTGATGTTTAATAGTTTTGTTTTTGGTTATATGGGCTTATGAGGAGGGCTTTTGTGTGTATTTGGTTTTGTTTCATATAGTTTTGTATGGAGTTCTTATTGTCATAGATTTTTGATGGGATTAGATTCTATGATATGACTGAAGTTTTCATGCAGTAATAAGAGCCGTCGTTTCAGTTTTTGCAATGATTATGGTTGTTTGTATTTTGTACCTTTATATTGTAGCTATCGTTATTTAATACATCTTTTAATTGTCATTTCTACTCACTTTCTAGTTTCTTCTACCACTTTCAATGGCTAACTTTCATATTCTTGAATCATTAGCTATTGATGTTGGTTCCCATCACTTGCATGATCGTATGCGAGTGTTTTTCCAATCAGAGGTTGCATATGAGGAGGAGTTCGTGGAAGACCTGCGTGATCAGTGTTTCAAAGTTAGGGTGGATATGGAGCGTCGTAGTCTGATGATCATCGAGTTGGAAGGCCTTGGGGTTGCTTTGGATTGTATAGATCGTTTGAGGGCGATGCAAAAGAGTGACACGAAGAAGCTTGTGTCGTTAAGGAGGATGTTGTTGGAGGCACGGGTTGAAGCTCATGAAAGGCAGCTTGTTTGTGATAGCATGGATGATAATGATTAATGTTTAGGGTTGGGTAGTAGCTTTTGGCCGATGTTCTTGGTTTTTGGTCTATGGGTCAGCCCGGTGTGTTGTTGTTATGTTGTAGTTGAAAGTGTGTTTGTGTAGGTTGTTTGTTGGTGGTGTTAGCTTTTGGATGTGATATGTAATAGTGGTATGTAATGGTGGTGTGTAATGATATTTATGTTTTATGTGTTTGTTCTTATGTTTTTTGGTTATGTCTTTGTATTGTTATAAGTAATTAGTCGTGTATGGCTTGGCAGTTGTTGCAATACTTGAAAGCCGAGTGTGTTTTCCTTTGTTTTGGCAAAATTGGTGTTGTATGCACCTTGGTGGCGAATTAGGGGTTTCGCCTAGTAGTAAAGTTAGTTGCTCTTACACAACAACATAGAACTATAAGTAGTTAGTTTTGATGGTTTTGGTTTAGCAAAATTGGTGTTGTACGCACCTTAGTGGCGAATTATGGATTTCGCCTAGGAGTAAAGTTAGTCGTTTTTACACAATAGCATAGAGTTATAAGTAAATTGTCTTGGACAGAGTACTACATATTAGTGCCTACTTTTGTTGCCTGGGTTTTTTCTTCGCGACTTCGGTTTCTTTGAAAAACTCCTTTTTTCTGTTTTCATGGTTTCTTCCGGGTTGTTTAGAAGTTTTTGGCCGCTGTGTTCAGTCGATGGAGTGGCCTCATTCGGCGTTGCTATTGTGGTTACGGTGGATGTTGTCTGCTGGAGGGTGTCTAGAAAAGGAGGTGTGGTAGCTTAAGGTGCTGGCAAATTGAGTAGTGGCTGTGTAGTTGCCTTGAAGACGGCGTCTAAATTGAAGTCGGGATCCCCTAGTCTAGCTCATTTACCAAAATGGTATTGGAATATGTGAGTGGTGTTTTCAACTTGCTTGAGTGCATCAGGGACATGGTGAGTATCTTTGTCCTCAATTCCATTTACCACTTCATTGCAGTCTGGCACAAAGTCATGCGCTTCTGGGATAAAGCACGTTATGGTTGTAGTTGCGGTTCCATCATCGATGACAGCACTAAAACAATACCTGGTATGGGTTACAATTTTAATCAAATATGTTGGTGTTTCTTTTCGATTTTGTTTTTAGTCGAAGGATGTAAATTATTACCCGTAGTTTGCCATCGGTTGTGGACCGTGGTCTGGGCATTGCGGCTCGGAACATTGGTGGGTCACTTTTCTGTTGCATGCGCAACATTTTCTGTAATACAATCCTTTGGAAGAATTGATTTCAAGAATGGTTGCTTCTGTGGTGAATTTTATTCGCTGCAGCAGTTGTTTTTGTTAGAGCTATAAAAAGTGTTTATTATTCATAACGAATTGGTCTTTTAATAAGAAGTTTTATTATTTATTTACCTTGTAATAAGGGAATTTGGTCAAACTTACTTAAATTGACCAAATTAACATTTCATTAAGTAGGGTAGAAAATTAGTACAAATAGAGAGGGAAACCTCACATAAGTAAGTTTTTCCATTTCTTGTAATTATCTCCTTTCCTCTCCTTGTCTCTTTTAATAAAAATTTGAAAATTAGAAAACTTTCTCTCTAGATTTCTCTCTTACTCTTAACCATCACATATGATACTCAATTCAAATATGATATATAACAAGTGGTATATACGTCGAGTGAGATCTAGATTGTGTTATTTGTGAATCAAAATGCCTAAATAGCGTCGAATTTGATCAAAAGAGGTTACGGTTTGCTTATTCGTATATGTTTCGTAGTTTTTTGTGATAATTTTACTATTTGACGTCAATTTGATATAAAAAAGCTTTTATTTTACGTTCTAAACGTCGAATAGTAGATATTATTACATTAGTTTACAGAATTCTAAAGTGTAGTTTTAAGTTTTGATTGAAATTTATGAGTTTTTAGAGCTTTCGGTAACCGTCTTCAAATTACGCAAATACTTTCGCAAAACTTTTTACACTTTCGGTAACTGTTTTCTAGTGTCAAAGGAGCTTTCGTAACAACTGTGGAAATGACAAAAACAGGTTCGGTAACTGTTTTTCTTCGTATACGAGTACTTTCAGAAGATTGCTGCACACTTTCGGTAACCGTATTCTAGTATACAAGAAGCTTTCGTAAAACTGTTTGTAGTTCAACCAAGTTTTGGTAACTGTTTTGTTTACATCTTTCGGTATTATAGATCATTTTGTATTCGTAGAATTTTTTTTTCTAAAGTAGAAAAGTAGAAACATACATTTAAATGATTCAGAGTTAAAGAAGATTACGGATAAAAAAACAGTTTAAGTACATTTTTGTGGAATATACGAAAGTTGTTGTTACGAAAGTAAAAGGTTACAGTATTTGTGAGCTTGCTGAATTGTGAAAGCTTACGGTTTTGAGAAGTTACGGTGGTTTGGAGCTTTTGGAACTTTGAGCTTTCGGTAATATGAAATTTCAAAACATTGGGCTTTTGGAATATTGGGATTTCTGAATTTTGGGCTTTCAGAAGTAAAGGTTACGGTATTCATTCGTAGTTACGGTAGGAGTTCACTGGTTACGATATTGTGAAAACTTTCAGAATCACAAAGGTAACGGGATTACTTTCGGTATTCGTGGCTTTCAGTATTATGGGGTTTTCATAAGTTTGGGCTTTTGTAACCAGGGCTTCAAAGTTCTTGGGCTTTCGGAATACTTTTGGAGTTACGGAATTACTTCCTAGTTACGAAAGATACTTGGTTTCGGAAAGTTATTGTGTGACCTATTGATACATGTAATATTCATTTTAATTTCACAATAGCAAGTCTTTATCTTCAAAAATGATCCAGTTTGCATTGTATTCATACACATTACAAAACATGTCAACTACAAATCAACAAACACTTACGGAGGATGGTTCTGAACAAAGACCTCCATTATTATAGAAAGGAAGTTATGTGCCATGGGAAAGTCGGTTTCTAAGGTTTCTTGATAACTGAAAGGAAGAAGGAGAATTAATGAGGCAATCGATTGAGTGTGGTCCTTTAATGCGAAAAAAGGTACAAAATCCAAAAGATTGATTAAAAGAAATTGATGAACCAGTAGCAGATCTATCTATTGAATACAAAGAGAGGTACTACGCATATATCAAGGTTATGAACTTCATTCTTCAAGGCATACCCAATGATATGTATAATTCTGTTGATGCATGCCAAGATGCTCAAGCAATGTGGAATCGTGTTAAAAGATTGATGCAAGGCATAGATTTGAGTGAGCAAGAAAGACATTTGAGGCTTATGAATAAGTTTGATAAGTTTTTTGCCGAGGCTGGCGAATCGCTTACATCTGTTTATAAGAGGTTTTTAACGCTTATAAATTACATGGATCAAAACGGTTGCTTTCATTTCTGCCTCATTCCTTTGGATTTTCAAAATCCCAAGTGTTTTTAAGAGCCTGCGAGGAACGTCATCGGACATTTCTTCCCAAAACATATGCCATAGTGATACAGGATCAGACGCATTACAGAAAATGAGAATCTGCATAAATAACGCTCTTAATTATGTGGATGTTGTGTGTAGTGCGGGTTCTTGAAATGCACCAACCAATTCTTAGTCGTCGTTCAGAAGTCCTAATGCTTCACATGCTGCTCTATTCGTTGGGTACACTGTATCATTCACTGTTCATATCTCTCCGAAAGAACGACATCCTTATTGATGGCATAGGAGCATTCGTTGGTAGAAGAGGTCTTTGAGGCTTGGATGTATATATGTTAGCCTGCCAATCGATGGATTATTTAAATTACGCCTCCGTTGCCAATACTTATCAGTCCCGTGCCACGCGTATTCAAATGAAAAATTTTAGTGGGTTAAATTTTGTCCGTCAGTATGGTGCCTGTTTTACTCTAGCCACTCAGTTAACGTTGTTTTTTTCGCTGGGTTATCAACGACTCCTTGGAGCCTCTCTTTACTTCTTAATGTTATTTGTTGCATATTTTCCAAATGCGCAACGAGGATTTGAACTGCAAGATATCGGTTATGTATAGGGAAATCAAGGATTCTCCAACAAACTTCATGTGGGTCAATACACCTCGCTTCAATGAAAATTTTTATTTCATCAATTTGGATGCTAGGAGCGCTGCTCGTGGATGCAATGCCTCCGACCGATTTTGTTATATTTGCAACAACAGTATGTCCCTTTTGAAATGTACTTGAACAGGTACTTTACTAGTATCGTCCATCCACAATATTCGACGTTGATGTGCACATAATATCTCATACATAGTGTTCAGTTGTATGGAAAAACGTAATTGTTGTCAAGCCGAACATTCTGCCTCTGTGTATCAATTTCGGTATCTCTTCACTGGTAGTGGACATATCCGTCTTGGTCGATGTAAGTATTATTAGAATAAGGTTTTGGAAAATTTTGGTTGCATGTGCTCCTGTCTTTCATGCATGGAGCGCTCATATTTGCTGACCCACATGGGTCGTGCATCATTAATTCTGAAATAACTTTGTAACCGTCAGCATCCTATGCTGGGTATGGCAACTCTGCCGGTATATATCTATCAAAGTTGTTGTCTTCACTATACCATCGTCTACAGCGATCCCCATAAGTTTGCTCTTGTGCATATTAATACTAAGACCAGACGCACAAAAGAAGCATTTCAGCACTTTAATAATGGTCGAGATGTGGAGTTAGACCATTGCCCCAAAAAAACCACACCATCGGCATAGAACAAGTGAGAAAGATGAAGATTCGAACCGATTGAAACACCCTTGAACATACCTGCATTGACAACATTCTGAAAAGAAAGATGTAGACTTTTCATGATCAAAATGAAAAGAAAAGGGGATAAAGGATCTCCTTGTTTGAGGCCTTTATGAAATTGGATTTCTTTTGTAGGACTTCCGTTTACAAGAATAGAGCCTCTAGAAGAACGTAAACAACTATGAATCCAACCACACCATCGATCGCCAAAACCAGACTTCTTCAACACTTCGTCAAGATAGTCCCACCTGACTGAGTCGAAAGCCTTTTCAAAATCAACTTTAAAAATCATAGTTTTTTTTGGATTTACACCATTGGATCAAATCATTAAGAATGAAGGGACCGTCTAAAATTTGTCTACCCGCAACAAATGCCGATTGCACATCACTAACAATATCCTCCAAAACACCAACTAAACGGTTCGCCATGATTTTAGCAATAATCTTATATAAGCTCCCAATTAAACTTATAGGACGAAAGTCTTTAACCATGTTAGCGTTTTGAGATTTAGGAATCAAGGCAATAAAGGAAGAATTACCACCTTTAGGAAACGACCCGTGTTGAAAGAAATAAGAAACAGCTTCTATGACATCTTTTTCTAACACACTCCAATATCTCCGATAAAACCCAAAAGTGAATCCATCTGGTCCTGGAGATTTATCCATACCACAGTCCCAAACTGCCCTTTTTAGTTCTTCTAAAGAAACATCTTTTTAGTTAGAACCACGGAGAAAAAAATGATCAAAATCCACAACGATAAAAATTAGCAAATCATAATCTAAAAATAAACCTATTGTTGAGACTCTCACCAACGAAGTGTCTTATTGGTTTGCTAGTTACAACCACACCAATCAAATCAATTAAAATGATTCAAATAAATACATCAATTTAGTTAAAAAGAACAACATGCTTTTAAATTATTCGATAACAAGTTCATTTTATTATGTCTTTGAAATTGCTTATATAAACAAGGAATTTTCTAAATTATGTCTTTAGAACACATGTTAAAAAGCAGTGATTATGTAAAATTGGAAGCCTAAAAAAGTAAAATATACAAAACTAGTACATGCTGAAGATTTTTAAAAATTAACTAAAACTTACTGAAAATAAAATATACACTTAATAAGAAAATTAGTGCTTCTTAACATGTGCCTTAAATGCACAAGTTAAAAAAACACTATAAACAA